>CACVKS010000338.1:0-19312 GCA_902749335.1 Acanthamoeba triangularis
GGGTTGGTGGCGTCGAATTCCTTGGAGGGCTCTTCGAAGAGGATGAGACCGTTGGAACAGATGTAGAGCTGCTCCGCCTTGCTGTTGAAGAAGACGAACGGGTCGTCGAGCAGGGAGATGGAGGTGGCGCACGAGTGCTCGCCCTCCGCGAACCTCGCGCGCACCTCGCGACCGCCAACACTCGCCGAGGCGAGGAGGCAGCAGGCGAGGAGCGCCAGCGCTGGGAAGAGAATCGACGTCCTCTTCATCATGTGTGGACCTCTCTTGGTGCTACACTCGACTCGCCCCCTGCGCCTGCTTGCGCGCGAGTAGTCCACCGCGGTGAACGGACGGCGGGGCAAGTTCCCATCTATGGTCCCTATCAAGGAAAGATCTGGAATGCGTGGAATGACATAACTTTTGTGGGTTACATTCCAATAATGGATGAAGCGGTATCTTGCCTTGTTTGTCGGTTGGTCTGTAACGCAGCTACCGGTCATTGCCTCCTATTGGTAAGTCTTACGTCTCATAGTAATTTCTCACCAATCACCGCCACGAGAAGACGAGGTGGTTTCAACCGCCGAGGGTCTGTTCTTTGGCTTCGAAGCCGGAAGGAAAGAGCGAGGCCAACAAGTCGTCAATGGCCTTTTCGGCCACCTGGTCCACCACCTTCTGCTCCTCTCGCGAGAACTTGGCCAGCACAAAGTCCGCCAGGTCGGCCGTCTTGTCTGATGGTCGCCCCACCCCCACGCGCACCCGCCTGAACTGGTCTGTGTGCGTCACCATAATCATTGAGAGCGTCAACACGAGAACACAACCGACCGGCTCCACATCATCAACCCGACGACGCACCTGTCCCAAGGCAATTCATGGTTGATCGAATGCCGTTGTGTCCCCTATGATGAACGCACGACCAGTTAGTCACAACTCTTGTGAAGGAGAAGAAGAAGAAGCCCTGACATGTTCATTGGGAGAGGATGGTACCTGGCGCCGCCGCCCAGGCGTACGGCGATCTTGCCCAGCGCTGTTTCGACGTCGTCGTGCACGACGGTGACATCGTGTGCTTCCACTTCGTACTTGCGCATTGCTCGCAACACGGTCTTGCCGTTGAGGTTCATGAATGTGGTGGGCTGCACCAGCACCAGGCCCTCCCGGCTCGCCACCATGCCCATCACGTTCTTGTCTCTCACGAAGTTCATGTCTGTAGTTGGAATCAGCATCTCTCTTTTTCCCCCAGTAAAAATACAACAAGAGGAGAGCGCACCTAGCCGCTTGGCCAGCCGCTCCACGAAGGAGATGCCGACGCTGTGTCGCGTGTTGGGGTACACTAAGTTGCCCAGCCCCACAATCTTATCGCGTATTCAAAGAATAATCGTTAAAAAAGAGAAATGCAAAGGAATTTTAGACGATGATTTCGATCATACGATTGAAGTCTTTGGTCGGGTGGTTCCCATGAATGCTTTCTGTTGTGTTAGGGTTGAATGCGATGATGACCTGCCAGGCAAGGGTAAATGCAGGCCGGTTGGATTAGCTGAAGAAAATCGGAGAAAATAGTGTTCTCGAAAGCCATTTCCCTCTTTGTTTTCCTTCTTGCCTTTGCACCACAACAGATTTTCCCGCCTCCCGCAATCTGATTTGCCGCTCGCAACGCAATGGGATCCCTGCTGGAAGAGTACATCGATCGTCTGTGCCTCCCTCCCCCCTCTGCCCTTCTTGTTGGCATTTTCCATCATTATCCAATCACGAAAATTATTTTACTTTTCTTTTCTCACCCCTGCGATTTTTTCCTACTCCTCTGCAGGCACGGTCTCCATAATCACGAGTGATGCGCGAAGCATTGTGGTGCGTACATGTGGCTCTCCTGGCATCTATACAGATTTTGAACTGTGACAAATTCGTGCACCATCCGATTTGTAGGGCACTCTGCGTGGTTTCGATCAGTTCGCCAATGTCATCGTAGAGGACTCGCATGAGCGAGTATACTCGGCCCAGGGCATGGAGAAAGTGCCACTCGGTCTCTACGTCATTCGCGGAGACAACATGTACTCCTTCCCCGCTTTCGGCGTGCTACGCGCCATGCACGCTCCCGCTTCACTCACTCACTATTGCCAATGCCAGTGCCGTGATCGGAGAGCTGAATGAACAACTGGACAAGCAGATCGACTTCTCCAGTCTGCGGGCGCAGCCGCTGCAGCACGTCCTGCATTGAGAGGGCGCTCTCACACTTCCTTTCTCTTCTCCTTCAACAACAACACCCACCAACACCAACTCGCTCGTTTCCTCTTCCCTTCTGTCCACCACGCACGCACTGAGTACATAAAATCAACGCATTCGCCTCCACTTCCTAAGCGAAGGGAGAATGCCTGCACCCACCCACCACTCCCTCTTCCCCCCTAAAAGAACAACAAACAAACAAATAAATATAAACAAATAAATATTATTTATTTCACAACTGCGGCCGGCTGGCGTCGTCGCCAAGAGTGGCCAGGGGCAACTCCGCCCGCTCGTGGCCTTTCTTGCAAACCACCATCTACATGGCCATCTCCATGCTTTTCTTCCGCCTTGGCTCGTTTTCCAGTTCACTCGTCGCGCAGGTGAGACACGAACTGCTTGAGGTCGCTCAGCACCTGGGCGCTCTTGTGGGCGTGGTAGTTGCGGGTGTACTCGAAGATGAAGGTGCCCAGCCTGTGGTCAAGCTTGAGTGACTCCAGGTAGTCGTAGATCTTCTCCTGCAGGCCCTCCGAGAGCTGCTCGAAGTGCACGGAGTTCTTGCCGTCGGCGCTGTACAGCGTGTCTGTGAAGCGTGCGTGTGCGGTGAGTCCAATCGGCCGATGATGGCGAATGAATGGACGATGCCAGTCGACGTGATCGGGGGAGAAATGTACCGACGAAGAAGCGGCCCTCGAATGCCGAGCAAGCGAGAGACATGCTGCTTACCTCGTTGTTCTGCGATAGAAGAGAAAGCAAGATCAGGGAATGCTTGGCATGCGTGATTGTTGGAACAAACAATACACATCCACTTCTTGGTACCATCTTGTCGACGATGGTGATCTTGACTTCAGTGGGAATGTACAGGTCCTGCACGCCCATGAGGGGGTCGACGTCCTGCGCCTCGAATCCTTCGGCGGTTTCCTCCTCCTCCTCCTCGCTTCCCTCCTCTTCTTCTTTCTCCTCACCCTCGTCGTTCTCACCTTCCTCATCCTCCTCCACCGCAAACGAGAGCTCGACACTGTACCAGATATGCGGTACGCACGATGAGATTGCTGCTCGTGTTGTGTCTTGTCTTGTCTTGTGTTGTGTGTGTGTGTGTGTGTGTGTGTGTGTGTGGTGCTCCGTACACTTGTTTGCCCTGGGTGCGCTTGAGGGTGGCGACGCCGTCAGACACGACGAGCTTGTAGTTGAGCTCGGCCAGGTACTCGGCCGCAGGGTCGAGCGCCGAGGACGACTCCTTGACCTCCTGGTCGATGAGCGTCGTCACTTCCTTCTTAAACTCGCCCAACGACAACGAATCCGCTTCCGCCTTCATTTGTGGCAGCGAATCTGCTCAGCAACGCCAAATGAAGTGAGATGGTGGCGCAGCTTGGGCATAATCACATCTCCATTCACAGTACCTTTGCCAGAGCGAGTAGCGATGCCGCGAATGAACACGGTCGTGGCCAGTGTGCGCAGTCGGGTGGAGTGCACGAGTTGTGGCGCGGTGGATGAAGATGAGCGTGATGCGGAGATGGCGAGATGGTGATCGAGCGATGCCTCCTGATGACGCAGGTGCCGCGCTCCGCGTAGCGTGGGGCAGCGCTGGCCCATGCTACTCATCATCTTGGAAAAATTGTTGCGATTCTTCGCTGCATTCGAGGTACGATTGAGCAGCATTTCCGAAAATTGTGCGATCCTTGCCGATGCTTTGTGTTTCGTGTTTCGGATCTGTGTCGTTCGTTTAATCCAATCTGATCGCCCACTCGCGCCTCACTCAATCACTCGTCGATTGCACACAACACGACGCAACGCAAACGTTTCTTTTTCGCGTCGGGCTTTGGCCTTCTTCCTCGAATTTAGTGGTCAGCGTAGCGGCTGATCAGGACTTGCTTGTGGCCGGGCAGCGACAAGCTGTTGGCCTGGTTCAAGCCAAGTTCTGTCCGCGAACAGAGGCGATGCAATCGAAGAAGAGCTCCATGATGAGTGGAGGCGAGTCGGCTGACGCGTCGAGCTCTTTGCGCATCTCCGCGAATACGCTGCTCACCTCGGTCAGGAACAGCTTGTCCTCGCGCCGGTAGGCGACCGCCAGTCGCGCCGTCGCTGAAAGCCGTGGATCGTGCGCCAGCAGAGCCGCGTCCTCCTGTTTGTGTGTGGCGAGTGCGCCGTGTGGTGGACCGAGTCAGGCAATCATGCTTGCCGGGCAGTCATTCCGGTGCTTATGAACCTGAGCGGTGGTGGGATACTGGGCCAGGAGCTCCTTCACGCAGCCAATGATGGTGTCGTACACCACCAGCTCATTCTGCACGGAGACAGGGTCGGTCTCGAAAGACAACTGCTCTGCACGCGGGTCTAGGAGGGCACCGATGAGATGAGTGAGACGGAAAGTTACAAGACGTCGGATTGCATTGTGCCGGGCGAGCCAAGTGGAATGCGAACCGGTGAGCGGCAGGTGGTACAACCGCAACGCCTGGACCAAGTCAAGCGGGAACTCTTCACTTTTGACTGGGTACGTCCTAGAAGGAGAGCGCCACCATTCTGTCAGCAACACGCATCGATTCAGCACTTAGTGTCGCAAGGGGTCAAGATGAAGCCCGCACGTACTGTTTGGTGTGTCCTCGTTGGGCGAGTATACGCTTCTTGGTGAGCCGCTCGACTTCATCCGGGCAGATTCGCGCGATTGCAGTCTCGAGCGTGATCTCGGTGTATTTGGCATAGTTGTCCTCCACCATCATGGCGTAGGTCTTCAGCAGCTCGAAATTGGAGTCTGTACAGTAGGTGATGAACACCTGTTCGCCCTCGGCGTAAGGCTGCTTGACGTGCACTTTGAATGTTTGAGTCTTGTCGTCAAATGCGTACTTCGATACGTTGTCGTTGGTGAGCGAATGATTGATGAGGTCCGCCATTGGGACCATGTGCGGTTCCCACGTCTGTCAGAGGCCATCAACACACACACGGCACACGACACACACACGACACACGACACGAACGCAATAAAGCAAAATATAAGCACAAGCACAAGCGCGAGTGCACGATGCGGATTACTGCGCTTGCATACCTCTTTGAGATCAAAGTGCCAAAACGCCCGCGAGGCGATCATGGACAGCACCCACTCGAACCTGGCCAGGGAGTAGGGCTCCAGCGATGAATCGTCGTCCACGCCGAATGGCTTTGGGTATCTCTGTGATGCCACACATACAAGATTGTCAGCACAGGGAGAGCGTGTGGCTGCAATCGCTGCAAGTCGAAGCGCGAGCGGGACTGGGGTGCGAACCCGGACTGTGGGTATGATGTGTTCAGTATGCCAGTCGAGCGCTTGCCTCTTCTGTGCCACGACGGCCGCAAGCAGCGGCGAGCCGGCCAGCAACTGCAGATCCTCGTCAGACCAGAACATGGGGAGGTTCACCCGCGAGGGCAAAGCATCTACAGAAGAAAAAAGAAGACGACGATGAGTCAAAGGTGGTAAGGTGACGGTGATCGCGTGTACAGTGTTTGGTGTGCAGGGTGTGGATGTGCATAGACCAAAGTAGGGCCGCCAGAAGGAGTCGGGCTTGCGCAGCTCGTGCAGCATAAACAAAGCGAGGGGCAGCTTGTTGTCCACGGCGTCGAGCGCGGGCTTGACCGCTGCAAACACGCTGCCGACGTCCTCGGCACGCAGTGCGGCACCAGCATCGAGCAGCAACCCGAACGGCACTTCCAATATCCTCTCACCTTGCTGCCGCCAACACCAAATGGGTAAATAAATGAAACAAATTAATAAAATAAAATAAAAAGGGTGTGGGTGCCTTGATGGGCCGAAGAGCGAGGGTGGCTCTTCCCTGGTCTGCATCGGCATCGCCAAAGTCGTGCACGGTGAGTGGGTACTCGCCAACGCCGTTTGCCTTCACCCACGCCTCCAGTGCTTGCGTGTGGGCTCTTCGTTCCTCCATGGAGCAAATGGAGAAGGGATAAAAAGCGAAGAAAAAAAAATAAAAATGCGGTAAAACGTGTGTATTATCTTTTGATTTACGGAGGTAATTAGCGCATGTACAGAGGGGTGAGGTGGGGGATCTGAGCAACACCATGAAAAGGGAGCACTACTACATACGAACGGTTGAGCTGGTGTTGATCTTTGCCCTGGTGCTCTACAACATCAAGACTTGGCTCGATCACCGCTTCGCTGGGGATGGCAAAGAGCCCGACATCCTCTTCTGGGTACCTCTCTCGCACGCAGGCACAACCCTGCACGACACCTCAGCCTAACGATCGAATAACAATTGCCCTGGCGATCTTCCTCCCATCTTCTTCATTGCAGGCATGGGCCGAGCTGTTCCAAGATTGGCAGCTGGTAGCGTTGCAGCTGGCCCTCCCAGCATTCTTCATCTGTGCCGGCTGGAAGACGGCCCTCTCGTGCAACGAGATCGTGCAGGCCCGAGCTAGCAGTGGCGAGTCTATGCTGCTGGCTGGCGACGTGAGCATGGACGGGTCCGGCTCGCGATCGAAGGCCAGCCCCACCTGGCGAGTGCTGCTCTTGGCCAAGGTCAAGGAAGAGGCCATTCTTCTCGCGTGGTACCTCGGCAGCTCCCTCGTCCTCTTCCTTCTCCACTTTTTCGGCCTGGTACGTACCCGGCTTCATTCGCAACGTGGTCATCGTCATCACCAGCTGACCAGCAACGCACATGCAGGGCACCAACGAGCAGTCCGTGGGTGGCATGTGGGACTACGTGCTGCTGACGGCCAACGGGCATCTGCTCTACTTTTCGGTGTACATATCATTCGTGCGGCTGCTCTGCCTGCCCTTCGTCATCGTCGCCAAGGCGTGGAGCGATGAGTCGGCCTTCCTCTCTCCGCAAAACCACACATCGTCCGAGGTGCCCCTCCATTTCGCGCTATTGCTTTAGATGCGTGCTCCGACATCAATCGTTTCTCATTCACCCCATCTGGCAGTCTCCCTGGCAGCCCTTCTTGGCTGGCGCCTTCGCCATCACGCTGTGGTCCGCCCTCGGCTGGACGGGTAACATTTGCCCGCATCATTCATCGCGCTTCGCTTTTCTTCGTCGTTGACCCTTTACGTTTTGTGTGCGCTCTTGCAGCTTTGTTGATCGTACCGGTCGTGGGTTTGGCCTACTACTTGCACATCAAAGGTCAAGGCAGGCACCTCTGGCTTGCCCTTCATCGCCGGTGCGTGAGTGCCACGCATTGCTTGCCCCTTATCGCTGACCTGCGCCGTAACAACGTTGATGTCGCTGACGGGTGCCTGCCCCTCCTATCAGGTACACTGCCGTGCTCGCACGCGGTAATGACGAGTACCGATGGGGGCTGGTGATGTGCACTGGGCTGCTGTGTTTCATGATCCTGTGGGCCAACGCCTACTTCGACTCGCTCAGCCTCAACCTGGGCCTCATCCTCATCTTTGTGGTGCCGATCTACTTCCTCTCCGTGTCCTGCGCCTCGGCACCCAGCACGCAGACCACCTCCCTCGGCAAGACGCTCGTCAACCCCGCGCTGCTGGTCTTCGTGGCGATGATCAGCGGCTTCCTCGTGGTCATGACCGCACTGCCCGACATCCGCTTCACGCCCGAGAGTCGCCTCGGCCCGGCCCTCTTTTCGCTGCTCCTTCCGGGATCGGTCGGCGTCGCGATTGCGCAGTACTTCTTCACGCTCACCTTCCACATGTGCCTGTTCCTGCTGGGCGTCTACTGGATGCTGGTCGAGGAGCGCATCCCGAGCGTGCCCACCACCTGGCGCAACCTCGCCTCGGTCGTGTTGACCAAGCTGATCCTCCTCTTGTGGAACCCGATCATTCCCTCGCGCGGCACCAACCTCTACTTTGTGGGCGGGCTCTCGACCTACAGCTACCAGGTTGGCCGCTTCTTGTCGAGGTACGTGCGTAGCTGTGCGTGGTGACGCACAGCATAGTGGCGCCCACCCTTTTGGCTCACATGTCAATTTCGCTCTGGGACGACTCGTGCACAGTCTCGCAGGCTTTTACTTCACGTTGTGGTTTCTCACCCTGGCGAAGACCTGGTGCGATCGACCCAACACCAGGTACGTCGGTCTCTTTTTGGAATCTTCTTCTTGCACCTTCTGCTTGTAGGTGGCCATGGCTGACAACAGTACGTACGGGGCAGTCCTCTCGATAAGACCGTGTACAGAAATCGATTTGGCTTGTTGTATCTCCACCCCGCACTGATGGTACTTTCCCATCAACAAACTGCTCTCCCTCTTCTCGCCTTTATGCGCAACACTCACCCACTAACTTCTTGTTTTGTTTGGTCAGCACGTATGCGGATCGCTCGTCGTCGTGCTCCAGGAGTGGTTCCCCGTGCTCAGCGCGCCACCAGCCACCATGGTACTACCCATAGCCCAACAGACATCGTGGTTAACGCTTGGTGCTCACTCGCGATCCTGGTGGTCCATTTCATAGGCGGTCATCTGGCTGGCGGTGGTCGGCCTGGGCTGCACCATCTCGAACTTCCTGCCGCGCGCATGGCTCGCCGCACCCAAGTACCGACGGCTCATCAACAACGACGTGCCCTCCCACAGCCTCATTTGAGCATCTCCTCTACCTCTTCTCGCCCCACACTTGTGAACATCATCGTATTTATTCCACACCATCAACACGCACCTGAGCCAGCCGGGGTGTGGCGTGTGGTGGGCGCGTTGTTGAATCTGGGCTGTACATGCTGGGTAGGGCGGAGTGTGCGTTTCGGCGCGCTAGGTCGGGTGTTGGTAGCGCATGGCCAGCTCGCGTTCGTGGTAAAGAGACGTGTGGTCCATGACGATCACGAGCGCCACCACAAGGGCCGTGCCGAAGAAGACAGAACCGATCTGGCGGGCAAGATCATCGATGAGTTTGTGAGCTTCGGGCGCCAAGTCAAGTTCGAGGTGAAGAGTACCAGATGGAGCAGCCACGATGATTTGGATCGGGAAGCGGGGGCGAGAGGAACGTGGTCGTCTGCAGCGAGCTGGCTGTTGAGCTGCTCCAGCTCAAATCGGTGCTCGTAGAGCCGGGCGAGCTTGGTGCTCCGCTCCTCCTTGCCCTTTCGAATTGCCTCCTTGAGATTATCTCGAATGTGTTGGAGCTTCAGTAGAAGCTTGTTCTTTTCCTGCTCCCCTTGCTCATCCTCGCTGTCGTCGTCGCCTTCTTCATCGAAATCAGATTCATCTGATTGCGCGCCTTCATCGGCACGAACTCGCCGCACCTGCTCAGCCACCAAGTGTGTGCTTTCCCCCAACCCCTGGACCAGATCTTCAAGTTGAGCCACCTTCTCCTCCATGATCTCTCTCCTCCGTTCCGTTGTTCTCCCGCCAAAACTGGTGCGGCCCAAAAATAAAAGTCCCGAACTGCCCAACACCGGTTTTTGCCCATTTATTTTCTTTGCGGAAGCTGCGCTCTTCTTCCCCAGCCCAACGCTCGACGTGGCGTGAGTGTGGGAATGGGACGGTTCCTTTTCCTTCCCTCTGCTATAAAGAAGAGGACAACGGAGACAGCAACAGCAACTACGACAAGCACAAGCACACCATGGCCGACGCATCAGCCGCCGCGCCTACCTTCCTGGAGAGATTGACATCCTACCCGCTGGTCAAGTACAGCTGCGAGACTACGCTCCACTTCTACAATGAGGCCAAGGAGAAGAATACCTACGTCAAGCGTGGCCTTGAACTTGCCGAGGTACCAACCGCTGCATCTTCTTCTCTTGGCTTCTCATCTAAATAACGTTCATTCATCTTCTCTGTCCTCCAAAGGCTTCAGTGGGCACCGTGGTCGCTTCACCCCTGGTGTTGAACGTGAGCAAGTCGTGCGAACCTCTTTTGGCCAAGGCTGACCAGTTTGGCTGCAACCAGCTTGACCGGGCCGAAGTCAGCATCTTCAAGCCGGCTGTACAGCTGTACACGACCGCCAACGCCACCCTCGCTTCGAGCAAGAAGATCGTCGAGGAGAAGGTTGCCGACAGCAAGAAGCTTGTTGTACGTTGCTTCCTTTTGCTCATCTGTAGTTGCCATATCGCTGCGTGCTCACCTTCTTGCTCGTGCAGACCGAGAAGGTGGTCCAGCCCATCAGCTCTACCTACCAGCACCTGGTGGCTCTCCCCACGGTGTTCACCAACCAGGTGTTCGACTTTGCCCAAGACTCAGTCGATTACTACCTCCCCGAAGAGGCCGACAGCGAAAAGGACGCCAGCCTTGCGCAAGCCGAGGAGGCTGTCCCGCAGCCGCAGGAGGTAAACAACAACAACGTCACCAAGACGAAGAGGTACCATGCCCACACTGGCGCCAGCTCAACGTCCTTGCTTGTGCTTACCCATTCCTCTTTTCCCTGCAGCGTGTGGGCTCGCAGCAGCACGCTCACCCAGTGCGCCTACCGCCGTGCGCAGCGCAAGGCGTCCCACCGCGTGCGCATCGCCAGGCTCTATGGCGAAAGTGTCCTCACCAAGTCGCCCCTTGCGGTGAGCGTCGTCAACTACGTCAGGACGCGTGACCCCGAGATCAGGGACAACCTCGTTAAGCAGGCCAAGGCTACTGTCACTGTACGTGTGCTCGTCTCTCAACAAATGTGGTTTGGAAAGGGGTGCTAACATGATGCTCATTGTCATATGATAGTATTACACGGACAAGACCAAGGGCTTCGTCGCTGAGAAGCCGCTCTTCAAGCAGGCGACTGCCTTTGTTGAGCCTTACCTCGCCAACCTCTCATACCAGTCCTTCTATTCGCTCCTGCTGACTCTCCTCGCTACCGTTGCCACGACCAAGAGCGCCGAGC
Organism: Acanthamoeba triangularis; assembly: GCA_902749335.1. Lineage (NCBI taxonomy): Eukaryota > Discosea > Longamoebia > Acanthamoebidae > Acanthamoeba > Acanthamoeba triangularis. The sequence continues at coordinate 10,913 of CACVKS010000338.1, forward strand.
AGGCATCCACCACCGCTACCTCTACTTCTTCATCCTCCGCCACGGCCGAGACTGAACACGCCCAAGAGAAGGGCAACGCCGATGGCACTGACGGAATTGACGAGCAGGAAGAGAACGGTGATGAGGAGACTTCAGGACCCGCCGAGCCCGAGCACCCCAGTGACGAGGAGGAAGACGAAAAGGAGCAGAGCAACGTGGCCGATGGTAAGGACCTTGCCGAGGTCGTGGTGGAGCACGACGAGCGCCCTCCAGCCAAAGACGATGAGAACATCGACGACGATGACGATGACGACGACGACGACGAAGTCACCGTAGACTACTGAGCAGCCCTGCTCTCGCCCACCTTGTCTGTCTTTTCACCGTTAAGCACAAAGACATGAACAACATGATGCTGCCCTGCTATTTGCCGATCACGCCATCATCTGTGCGAATTGCGCGTGTGTCGCCGATTGTGGGTGACTGGCCCACCACGCGTCGCCGAGGCGAGTGCAGGAAGAACACAGAGAGAGAGAGATTGAAAGAGATTTATTGCCTCCAACCAACAACTCATGGTACTTCCCTCCCTGACCTCGCGTTTCTTGGTATTGGCTGACCAGCAGACGCCAGACAACTTCAAGCGACATCATCAACCGCAAGGTACGACGTACCTGCCCTGCCCCTTGTGAAGTCAGAGATTAATCGAAGATTAGATTGGTGCCATCGTGGGGTCGCTTGTGGCCGACGCGGCGTCGATGCCCCTGCACTGGATTTACGACAGGGACAAGATCAAGACCCTCGTCGCCGACAGGCCCGACCGTCCCGAGTTCTTCGATCCCCCGTCGTGCCCCTTCTACACCTACGAGCAGGGCAGGAATAGTCCCTACGGTACACCTACCTCCTCTCCGCACGTTGCATACTGCTGCAGAGGCTCCAGCTTGCCCCATCTAATGCCCCTCAAGGTGAGCAGGCGCTGCACCTGCTGCAGGTGGTGGCAGAGAGCGGCAAGCTCGACCCGGTGGAGTACGCCGAGAAGGCTAACGCCTACTTTAGCGGGCCTTACACGGGTAGGGTCTCCTCGGAGATGTTGCGCGTGATCTATGTGGAGGTGATGACGGGTCCGCTCACAGCTTCTTGCTGGCTGCGTTTCAGGCCGGCTGGACCACAGCACGAAGGGCTTCCTGGCCAACGTGAAGGAGGGCAAGACATGGCCGACGTACGACTCCTTGCACTTGGCGCGCTGGTCAGAGTGCTCACGCTGCTGTTGCATTCCCCATCACAGGTGTGGAGCGGACGACGACCAGGCCAACTCGATTGCCAAGATGGTGTCCGTGGTTGCGCTCTATGCCGGCAAGCCCGAGTTGCTGGCCCGCGTGGAAGACGCCACCCGTGTCACACAGAACACCGACAAGGTTGAGGCCCCTTTCTCAATGACGCGATGAAAGGTAAACCCACATACTGACGTGTCTCGGGCTGCACAGGCTGTCGCCATGGCATTGGCCGGTGCGCGCATACTGGAACGTCTGATCCTTGGCGCTACAGGTACTGGGTGAACGCTGATCCTGTGTCGTTCGACCCTCTGCGACAAACTAACCCTCGCTCATCAGCTCATGACGCTATCGCCGCGACTGTGAAGGACCTGCGTGACGAGGCTCGAGTGCAGCCCACCCCTGTAGATAGCCTGGTGGCTGACAAGATCGAGGTGCACCTCGCCTCACATAATCCGGCGTTTTTGGTGTGCGGCACCAGCTCACCACCGGATGGTGGCTGTAAACTCTCCTTCGCGCACCTACCGCAGGAAGCCCTGGAGCTGGTAGATCAGCCGCACTTCGACGCGGTGAAGACCATCGGCCTGAGCTGTGCCTTCCCCTTCGCGCTGCAAAACGGCGTCCACATCCTCTCTCAGACCACGAGCTACGAAAGGTGCGACACGACACACGGCACATGACACAGCACGGTGGTTATCGCTCACTTCCCAACCATTGCAGTGCTGTGCGTCAGACTATCCTTGCGGGAGGTGACAACTGCAGTCGAGTGCTCTTCATCGGTGCCTGCTTGGGCGCTCTGAACGGGGTCGACGGTGTACCAAGCGGGTGGCTCGCCCAGACCAACGAGGGCGCCACAGTCCTCCGCCTCGCGCAGCAGCTAGCTGGAGCCACCAACCTCTGACCTTTCCCTCTTTCTCCACGGCTCGGACATCAATGGCCCACTAGGGAGCGAGCAAGTGTTTTCGTTAAGTCCGCATATTAATGAACGACGCCGATTCGCCCGAGATCACGCGGCCTCAACAAAGTGCCCGCAATCGGATGAATGATCCTCCACATGCTTATCTTCCCGCCATTCATCCGTTGGTGCGGTGGTCCTTTTGTCGCTTGTGCGTGTGGTTGTTAGCCGTTGCGTTGCAGATGGTCCGCTTGGTCATCGCCTGGTGACCGCACGTTTGTGTCCGTCTCCTCATTGTCCCTCAGCCCGCGTACCCCTCATACCACACACCACACCACAACCCACAAGGATGTCCCGCGAGATAGTGGCGACGCTCCTTCTTCTTCTCGGTCTCCTCTGTATCAGCCGACCTGCGCGTATGCTTCTCCATCTTCTTGCTTCAATCTTTCGTCATAGATCTTCGTTTGTTAAACCTATGGGGCTGCAACAGAGGCCCAGTACAGCGTGAAGCTGGTGGGGTCCGGCGGCCAGTCAGCGGCCAGCCTGTACAGCTCGTACGCCACCTACTATGGCTACTCGAAGGACAACGTGGCCCTTACCTACACGGCCTCGGCTGTGGAGGACGCGCTGGTAAAGTACGAGCAAAACCTGGTTGACTTTGTCGGTGCCGACACCGCGCTCGACCCGGACCAGTTCAACGGCGTCCAGGGCCTCGTGCAGCTGCCGATCGTGGGCCTGCCGCTCGTCATCGGCTACAACCTGCCCACCCTCCTCCCCACCGACTCCCTCGTACGCCACCCTTCCTCCTCGGCCAGGACGCCCATCTCCGCTCTCGCTTGCGGGGCGCGCGAGGCGCAAATCTTATTGCCTCTGCAATTTCGCCCTCGCCGGGGTAATTGGCCGAGGGAACTGGAGGTGGCCGACACACCAGTTCCCTGTGAATTTGTTCTTGGCCTGCGGTTGGTTATTTTACCTCCGACAATGACCGCTTAACTCACTTTAGTTGAAAGGGTGCAGCTCCAACGGGAACAGCGTATTTAGAGGATATATCTGTAGTTATTTAACTAGATACATAAATAGTTAAAGTTATCTATCTCTCTATGTATATTTAATCGTATCTGGCTAAAATTAGTTTACCTGCAGGTGCTGTCGGGGAGTGTGCTGGCTAAGATTTGGCTCGGAGAGATAACCCGGTGGAACGACACGGCAATCGCCAGCCTCAACCCGAACATTACCTCGCGACTGCCCGACGCGGACATCCGCACCAGCTTCCGCAACGACAGTGCGGTGAGCAGCACGACGGTGTTCAAGCGCGCACTCAATATCTTCACCAACGGCACCTTTACGCGGAGCGGCTCCCTGGCCGGCCTACCGCCAGTGGTTAACGGTTTCTCATTCGGCTATGCCACGGACGCCGAGCGTATCAACTACGTCAAGGTTAGTCTCCGCCACCACAACCGTTGACCACTGCGCTAACAGACAATGCCACCGCTCGTGAATATGTTGCTGCAGACGCACGACAACTCGTTGACGTATCTTAATTCGTACGAGGCCACCAACGCCAGCTTGCCCTATGCGAAGATGGTCAACGCCGCGGGATACACTGTAACTCCCACGCAAGCGGCCGTGCAAGCTGCTATGACCGCCTATCGTTCGTCCATCGACAGCGGTACCCAAGCAAACCGTCATGTGTTCGCATTCATTGGTGGTCATTCTAACCTTTCCATCATGTACTTGGCTTCCTGAAGGCCACCTCACCGTGGACATCTTGAACGCCAACGGCTCGGCCTCGTGGCCGCTAAGCTACATCAGCTTCGCTCTTATCCCCCAGAACATCACCACGCCCGACTGTTCTAACATCCAAGAGCTCCTGCTCTTTCTCTCCTGGTATTCTACCTCTCCAGGCTTCTTCTTTCCGACTGAGCTGCTGACGTCATCATATTCTTTCTCACAATCACCGTCACAGGACGCAGCTGAACGCCAAGGCGGCCGCGGTGGCGAGCTCCCTGGGCGACACGGCACTCATCAACGCCTATCGCCGGCGGCTGATCGACGCCATGGGCACGATCTACTGCAACGGGCAGAAGGCCTTCAAGACTGCAGTGCTCCTGGGCATGGGTCCGCCCTACACCATCTACTACACGTGGGTGGCCAACTACCCGAGCACGGTCTTCAAGGTCCAGTACACGTCGGCAGTCTCGCAGACCGCCATCACCGAGATGGCCGCCGGCGATATCGACTACGCCGCCATCAGTACCGAGTTGACCACTGCACAGAAGCAGCTGATGCCGGACGCCGAAGGCGTGCCGACTATCGGCTACGGCATCCTGCCCGTCTACAATGTACGGCGTCCATTCTTGAACTGCTCGCACATTTTGTGCCTTGCAGCCAACCTAAATGTATTTGTCTGACAGATCTCAGAGTTGATCGGACATGATCCCGTGATCATGGACTGGAAAGCCATCTCCGACATCTTCCTCAACAAGATCAGCGTACGAGCCTTCATCTTCATCGCCCCATATTCCCCCTTCCTTTAAATTGAGATACTCACCTGCCATACACGACACACTACAGATGTGGAACGACCCCTATCTCGTGGGGCTTAACCCGCATCTCGCGGGGCTGTTGCCCAACAAGTCGATCACGATCGTGTATCAGACCGATCCATCGCCGGTGAACAGCATCATGACCGAGGCGCTGAGCAAGATGGTGCCCGAGTGGCGCGAGACGATGGGCAACTCGACCGACACTCTGCCCTATTTCCCGGCGCGGGCCTCCGGGCGGGTCGTCGGCGCCTCGCTCGTGGGCAACGCGCTGCTCAACGCCCTGGTGAACCTGCCCTACTCGTTCGGCTTCTACCACAACCTCGACGTGGTGACCTCGCGCACGCTCAAGGCCGTGTCACTCTACAACGAGGCGGGCAACGTGGTGCAATGCAACACCACCACCATCAGTTCAACCCTCCACGACCGGAAGGACAGCATCGCGCCCATCATCACACTAAGTGCGTACCCACACAGCACTACATGCACTGCATTGGATAGCGCGCCACTTACGATCCACGTTCAGCGCCGGGAGCAAATAGCTGGCCGATGGTGCTGGTCAACTTTGTGACGATTCACACGAGCGAAACGAAGGACTGCGTCAAGGCGGGAGGCCTGCTCGACTACCTCTACTGGACCCAGACCAATTCCGACGCCGCTGACATGGCCACGGCGTACTGTCCCCCCAATCAAACTCGTGGCACTTGTTAGCCCTCGCTCATTCGATTGTCCATCGACGCGCAGCGCCGGTGTGGTGGTTGCAAGCACGATCGCTTCAGTGAAGCGGCGGTTGCTCACCCTGTTGGCCAGCACGACATGCGGTGACGGAGTGGCGGCGAGCTCGCTCCACGGCTGCATCGTCGACGGCACCCTGTGCTCCGACCACGGCACCTGCACCGATGGCGCCTGCGTGTGTGTGTCCGGGTGGGAGGGCGACTACTGCGAGAGCCAGAGGTCGGCCGGAGCCGACGTGGCACTCATTGTGGGCCTCTCGGTGGCCGTTCCCATCGTCGCGCTGGTCTTCCTGGTGCTCGTGTGCGCGGTGGTGGCGCTGTTCGTGTACGCGCGGCGCAACCGGCGGGGCAAGGACGACTGGGAGATCAACGCCGACGAGCTCGAGATGGGCGCCCACCTGGGCACGGGCGGGTTCGGCGAGGTGCACCGGGCCATGTGGAAGGGCACCGAGGTGGCGGTCAAGATGATGAGCTCGACCACGGTGACGCGCGACATGGAGCGCAACTTCAAGGACGAGGTGCGCGTCATGACCGCGCTGCGCCACCCCAACGTGGTGCTCTTCATGGCGGCCTCGACCAAGCCGCCGCGCATGTGCATCGTCATGGAGTTCATGACCCTCGGCTCCCTCTATGACGTACGCTGCTACTGCCGCTACTGCTACTGCACCTTCCTCCCCCACACCCAGCTCCAGTCTGTGATGTGATGTGACCTCTCACTCCGCCCGCGCAACTGCAATCGCAACCGCAACACGATACGACACCAGCTGCTGCAAAACGAGCTGGTGCCGGACATCCCGTACATGCTCAAGGTGAAGATGGCCTACCAGGCGGCCAAGGGCATGCACTTCCTCCACTCGTCGGGCATCGTGCACCGCGACCTCAAGTCGCTCAACCTGCTGCTCGACAACAAGTGGAACGTCAAGGTGTCGGACTTTGGCCTCACCAAGTTCAAGGAGGASATCAAGAGCACRKCCAAGCTSGGCGGCGCCATGCAGGGCAGCGTGCACTGGACGGCRCCCGAGGTGCTCAACGAGACCCCCGGCGCCGACCTCGTGCTCGCCGACGTCTACTCTTTCGGTCCGCCCCTCCCCCCTGCCTCCGCAACACATACCGCACACACCTCTACACACCCAACACGAGGGGGGTCTTTGGGGGGTGAGAGCTGATGGAGGATGTATGGGCGGGGCGCAGGCATCATCTTGTGGGAGCTGCTGACGAGGCAGCAGCCCTACGCGGGCATGAGCCCGGCGGCGGTGGCGGTGGCRGTGATCCGSGACAACCTGCGGCCGACGATCCCCGACGAGCACGGCGCGCCGGCCGAGTTCGAGGCCCTYATGACCAGCTGCTGGAACGTGGACCCGGTCATCCGGCCCGCCTTCCTCGAGATCATGACCCGCCTCAGCACCGGTATACCCCCTCCTCCCCTGCCGCTCAGCCACGTCTGCCGTTGATGGCGCCATTGCCGTATGGTGGCTAAAGTTCGACGGTGGTGGCCTGTGGACAGAGATGGGCGCGCAGGGGTCATCGTTCAAGACCGGCTCGTCATCGACCTCATCCATTCAGGGCATGACGTCGTCGTGGACCGCCTCGGCCGGCACCAGCAGCTCCGGCGGTGGCAACTCCAGCTCTTCAGGTACCTCCCCCCCCGTCAACCTGCGACTTCCAATCACATGGTCCCATTTTATACACGTCTCGTTACGGATTGGCTGATGCTGACCAATCGACAACAGGCGGCGACTCAGACGGGTCGATGGGTGCAGCAGCAGCCGCGGGCGTGCGAGCACCAGAGGGCGAGGTGGCGATCGTGTTCACGGACATCACGCGCGCGGCATCGCTGTGGGACAGCAACGCGATGGCCATGCGCGACGCCACGCTGCTGCACAACGAGACGCTGCGCGCGGTGCTCAAGAAGCACGGCGGCTACGAGGTGGTGTTCCTGCGCGACCGCAACAGCGGCGAGGGCTCCTTCTGCATGGCCTTCCAGGAGGCGAGCGCGGCGCTCGAGTGGTGCATGGAGGTGCAGCAGGCGCTGCTCCTGGTCGAGTGGCCCGCCGAGCTCGTGGCGCACCCCGGCGCCGCCGAGGAGTGGGGCGACAACGACGACCGGTGCGTGTCGTGAGGCTGTGTGAGAGAGAGTGCGATGTGGTGCTGACATGAAGTGGGGGGTGGGTGGCAGGGTGCTGWTCAAGGGACTGCGGGTGCGGATGGGCGTGCACTGGGGCAAGCCRCGCGTGGTGAAGGACCCGATGACRCGGCGCGTGGAGTACATCGGGCCGGTGGTCAACGCTGCCGCSCGCATCACCGCCCTCACCCACGGCGGTGCCCACCCCATTCATCCATCACCACCATCACCACTTGACCACCATCAGTCTCACTTATCACACGATGACGCACACACACACGCGCACACATACACGGGACGCTGCAGGGCAAGTGCTGCTGTCGCACGCGGTGTTCAACAAGCTGAAGGGCACGCCGGTGGGCGAGGAGAGCAAGCGCATCCAGTGCCTGGGCCGGTTCGAGATGCCGGATTCGCCGTCGGGCTCCAAGCTGTTCGAGCTCAAAGTGCGCGGCCTCGAGGCCCGCTTCTTCGGCGGCGTCTCCCCCGCCGCGGACGGCGACCACTCGTCATCGCAGACGCACACCTCCGCCGGTGATGAAGAGAAATCACAGACGAGCGTTCAGTCGGGCTCGACGGACGGCACAGGCGGCGGCGAGCTGCAGACGGCAGTGGGTGAGGGCATGATGTTCAAGGAGGACAACTTCCTCACGTCGGCCAACCTGTGCCGGTGGGTGATCGACTTCAACGAGGTGCAGCTCGGGCGGCAGGTGGGCCTCGGGTCGTACGGCGTGGTCTACCGGGGCAAGTGGAAGGGCGTCGACGTGGCGGTCAAGCGGTTCATCAAGCAGAAGCTCGACGAGCGGCGCATGCTCGAGTTCCGCGCCGAGATGGCCTTCCTCTCCGAGCTCCACCACCCCAACAT
>CACVKS010000339.1:0-19306 GCA_902749335.1 Acanthamoeba triangularis
CTCCGGAGCTTTCGGAACGGGGGTGGGCAGCAAGTTCTCCGAGCTGGCAGGCTGTAGGCCCTTCATCTGGCGGATCCTAAACACTTCGCCTGATGGGGGTCACCGTGATTGTTGCGCGCGTGAGCTCACGGCAGCTGCAACTGTGGGCGTCTCACCAGAAGAGAACGGTTTGGGGGGGGGGTCTACCTCGCAGACCGTCGATCTCTTGGCGAAGGCCCAGGATCTCCCTCTGGCGCGCGGCTTCGCGCCTGCCGAGCTCATTCTTGAGGGTGTTGATTTCGCGCATCATGGCCAGCTGCTTCGCCCACAGATCGTTAATCTCGCGCTTCCAGGGCTCTTGCTGCAGACCGGTCGATCGGTCGCCGCCGGCGGGCACCGGGGCACCGGCACGAATCTGGGTCGGTAGGACCGGCGTCGACACCTGACGGCGTAACATTCGCCCCATAGCAGCAAGCTGGCCTCCTCCGGTTCCGGAGGCAGCGGCGGCGGCGGTGAGGCTGCCTCTCGCGCTCGCCGCCTCTGAAGGATCCGAGGGTGCCGAACCGCTGGGAACCTCAAGCCGCGGCCTCTGTGCTGGGCGCCCATTCGGTTCGCCAGCTGCAGCGCCGGGCAGAGCCTCGACCGCCGTACTTGACATCGAAAAGGATCGCTTCAGGGAAGATCGCCGCGATGGCTCCGGGATGCTTCGCTTTTGCTGGTGCCGCGCAGCTGCTCCTTCAGCTTCGTCGACGTCGTCGCCGTCCTCCGATGAACCCTGCTTCCCCTTCTCAGTGCTCGCCGTCGTCGCATCTTCGCCTTCTCGCCTCCGTTTCCGGTCGACGCTGGTGTGATGATGGTCCCCGCCCTGGCTGTTGTGAGCTTCTGCGGCGGCGGCCGCGGCCGCCGCCTCCACAAGGTCCATTCCCTCGCGGCTCCGGCGCAGCGAATCGTCGCCTCCGCCGCCGCCGCCGGCGGGCGAGGACGGGGAAGGAGAAAGCGATGGAGAGGGCGAGAGGCGGCCGGCGCGGCTCGTCGTAAGGTGCGGCGTGGAAACGCTGGTCTCCAGGCGCGGCTTCTTGGCTGAAGGCGGCTGCGTCATGAGCTGAAGAAGGTTTCGCGCTGAAGTCCTTCCCAGCCGTTCTTCCTTCAGCTCCTGCAGGATCTTGACCCGCAGATCTTGAGGGAAGACGGGCACCTCCTGGAGCCGACTCTCGCGCTCGGATTCGGTCGTGCGGCGCACCGTGTAGAGCGAGGCGTTGTTCGAGTCGGAGAAGCGCGTGCGGCAGTAGACTGAGTCCTTGAACAGCACGCACAGGTACCGCCCGATCAGTGCCTTCGCAAACACCGACGCTTGTACGTTGTCGGGCTTGTTGACTTCCTTTGTGCTCAGCAGTTCCTGCACCACCACGTCCTTCGGCACGCCGCCGCCGCCGGATGAGGTAGACGAGCTGCTGCTGCTGCTGCTCTCCGCGCCGGCCTCAGCACTGCCTCCCTTGTCGTCGTCGAGCGGTGAAAAGTTCACCCAGAGCCACTGATGGATGGATTGCGTATATAGAGAGAAAACCAAAGGGAAGAGATGCTCACATGTGAGCGATCGGCTGTACAGGCGATATCAGGACCAACATCCCGTCTTGCGCAACATGATCTATGAATATGAGTATAAATTTCTATTTATAACCAAGACCTTTTGAGCGATTAACTGGAATCCGATGGTGGTAGTCCCTATCATCGATCGGATTCCAGTTAATCAAAAATTCTTCGAAAATCTACGCATTCGAGTCTCCCTCGACAGTGGAATTGAAAGAAGGAAGGAAGAAACCCGAACCTTCCAGAGAAAGGGGAGAGGGATCATATCCTTGCGCGACGCGCTGACTTCCTCGAAGTTCCTTCTTGTGTGTGGCGTCTGCCCACACGTTCGTACGTGATGTCCGCGCGGATTAGGTCGTTGGACCGTCTTTCTTCGAACCCCGCCACCTTAACCTCTTTTCCAAGAATTTTGAGTCGGTTTTTTCCTGCCACGAAAAGAGAACGTTGGAAAATACTGCGGGAAAACATTCGAGAAAATGAATAGCTTTTTTTTCGCGAACGAAATAGAAAACGCTCTGCCGAGCGTCCTGGCGTCACCCAAGGCCGCGAGCAACTCAGCAGCCATGGCACAAGTCGAGTGTCCAGTTTGCTCGCGCAAGTTTGCGGAAGATGCGATTGAATCGCACGTCATTCAGTGCTTGGACGAACAGCAGTACAAGGAAGATGAAAAGCTGGCCCGGCAACTCGAGCAATCCTCAGATTCTTCTTCCCCCTCTTCCTTTCCCTCTGCAACGTTCTCCTTAGGTGGTGTAGGAGGTACCTCTTCTTCCACCACCTATCCGATTCCACACGTGGCCGTTCCGGTGGCACGTGCGGCGGCCCGCGCCCGCAGCCCAGCAGCTACGGGCCTGGACGTGAACAGACCGCACGACGGCGTGCTTGGCACGTTGAAGACCGACCCCACGAACACACTGCTGGCCGGGACCGACGCAAAGGAAGCGTTGCTCGAGTTGCTCGAGGAGCGACACCAATTGGGGTACCCGCACTGTTCTGCCGTCGTGTTCCCAATGCACCCAGATTTTTCGTTCTTCCTTGCTCCGTGTGTGCCGTGTGTGTGTGTGTGTGTGTGTGTGCGGCCTTACCTAACGCGTTGTGTGCGATATTTTTTTTGAAATCATCAGAGAGCTGGAACTGGTGTATCAGAACTCGGTGCACGGCAATAGCTTGGCGACGTTGTATTCGTGTGTTGGCGACCGCAGCCCGCTCATCATTCTGATCGAGGACACCCATCGGCACTTGTTTGGCTGCTTCCTTACAACCCCGCTGAAGAGCCAAAAGAAGCTGTCTTCCTTTACCGGAACGGGCGAGGTACACCATACGCACCCGCACACCCGCACACCCGCACTCACACGCCTGATTGGCGACAAGTCTTCCGTTTCAAGTATACTCCCACACTACAAGAGAGTGCTGTTCTGTTGACCCCAAGATATTTCTTCTGCGTGGAACGTCGTCTCGGTTCTCTTCCCTGTGTAGGCTTTCCTGTTCACGCTTCGACCTGAATGTGAGGCCTTCCGGTGGAGCGGGGTCAATGGCTACTACGTGGCCACCTCTTCGGAATCGATATGCATCGGGTGTGGGTACGTGACTCTACCCTATCTTGGCTCTGCGCGGTCCGATGTGACGCGCCACATGTGCACACACACACACACACACACACTCACACTCTCTCACCACCCACACGTATCCACGTATCACGACGTATCAGTGGCAGCGGATTCGGTCTGCGCATTGGATTGGAGGGAGACGTGACGCAGGGTGCGTCGAGCCCGTGCGAAACCTTCTTCAACCCGACCCTGTCCAGCTCCGAATTTTTTGATTGTCGAGCTGTCGAGGTGTGGCGGCTCGCCTGAGCCGGGAGGCTCACTCTTCCACATCGCGCTCTCTTGTCGCCCCTCCAGCAGTTGTGGTGCGTTGGGGATCGGGCCAAATGCTTGCTTTTTCTCTCTCTTTTTCTTTCAGTTCCCGTTCGGTCTTGGCGGGCGGTCTGTCGGGGAGAGCCGCGAGAGCAGCTGGGGCAGGTTATCCGCTTACCACCACCCATGGACCACGCCTTGGTTCCCACGACAGAAGCGCCAAAGACGACGGCTCATCCGCCATCGCCCAGCCACGGTGGACTCACCACCACCCCGGCCAGCTCGAATAATAGTAGTGGGCCACCACCATCCTCCTCCTCCTCTCCATCCCTGGCGTCTGCGGTGCCGCCGCCTCCCCCCTTAGCCTACGCGGCCAGCATCGCCCACGTGGGCTCAAAGCGACCCCACTTCGCGCTCTTCTCTGGTGGAGACGTCCCGCCGCAGCAGTCGTCACCCGGATCGCCGCACCAGCAGGCCCCCTCCGCTAGCACCATCATCCATTCAAATGATCATCACGATTCATCCTCCTCCAGCAGAGAAGATCATCATGTGGAGCAGAAAAGGCAACGATTTAGCGGAATGACCGAAGCCAGCGACTTGCCTACAGCAGCACCCCACCATCTCCATCATCACCACGGTCATCTCCATGGGCACCACGACACCAACACTCATTCGCGACCTCCTGCTCGCTATCAGCAGCAGCAGCAGCATCAACCCCACGGAGGAGTACCACCGATGCCAACGGGCTGCCTCTTTCAAAGCGCACCTGACTTGGATGAAGAGGAAGTGAACAAGCTGTGGGGCGAGTACGTGGCCATGGAGACGCGCCGGATAGAGATCTACCACCAGCTCGAGCATCTGGAAGGACAAGAGGGCCACAACCCGCTCTTCGCGTCGGCCGACTACCGCGCCTACAAGGACACCATGCTTAGCGAACTCCCCTTGGCCCACAAGCGCCACCTCTACCACCGAAGGCGAAAGTCTGGCGGCAGCCACGCCCCCACTACACGCCTCGCTCGCCGCACTAAGTCCCGCATTCTCGTCACCGAGGTTCGTTGTTGCTGCGCACCAGCATCCCCCCCCCCCCTCTCTTCCTGCTCTGGTGTTGCTGACTGCTCCCGCGGCACTGTGATGTGTGGCGAACAGACGATACGGCTGGCGACGCAGCTGACGCCAGAAGCGCAGGCCGGCATGCTGGCAGGGCAGCAAAAGATGTTGGGTATCAACAAGGAGCAGCTGTGGGTGGTGTTCGACGCCCTCGTCAACTCCCAGCTGCCCGCCACCGAGCGCATCTCGCATAGTTCGGCGTTCAAGTACCTCTTCTGCGGGTTGAACTACCTGGGCTACAAGGTGGAGCCGCTCTACGGCAATGAAAACCTCCACAAGACCACGCGGAAAGGTGGCGGCGTCAAGGTACCTACCGCCAGTGAATCACTGCGTCCGCCGTCATTTGCAGTTGGTTGTTGTTCTGGTTTCTCAGAGAGAGAGAGAGAGAGAGAGAGGGAGGGAGGGAGAGCTGACCATTGTGGCGCATTCAGCGACTGTCCGGGGTCATGTGGCGAGACCTGGACGCACCCGAGTCGAAGGACGTGGTCCGTACCAGTCTGGAGTCGCTCCAGTCGTACGGGGTCAATGTCGACATGGACAAGCTGCGGCTGTTGCTGCAGGCCAACACGGAAGCCGATGCGCTTGCGCCCCGCTCACCGCCCATGCACACCGGTACGTCGCCACCACTTGCGTTTGTGCGTAATATCAGTGGACTAACCGCGAAGAGAAGAAACCACAGCTCTCGGCCCGACTCCTCCGCCCGTGGCAGCAGCTGTTCACCAGGGGCATCCTCTACTCCACCCGACCTCTGCGACAGGTATGCCCCCCCCCCCGCAATGCATGATGATACTCTCATGCACCCCTGGCTTGAGCTCATTTGAGGTAATGACCCAGGGTCGCCGATGATGACGTACCCACCGGTCAATGCCCCCGTGGCGTTAGCGGTGGCTGTGGCGTCGAGTCCCGGCCATCCGGCGCAGCCGTCTCTCCAGACTGACGCTGCGCCACCGCACCACCAGCCGCCACAAGACGAGATTGTGGCGCAGGGCACCACCACAGCCGAGGTTCTCTCCGCCGACGAAGACCTGCAGCAGCTCGTCAAGCTCATGAGCAAGCACGGCATGGTGGAGAAGCTGCAGCTCCTCATGCAGCTCAAGAAAACAGACCTACCCTAGTGTGGCTCTGCACCCACCCACGTGGAGCACACGACCACCATTTTTTAATTCGAACGTTGACAAATGGGCGAGTTGTTGTTGGGGACAACGAGTACGTGCAGCTCAACCTGACAGCTCACTCGACGCGAATTGAACAACACCCGAAGAAGGAGAGAGAGAGAAGAGAGAGGTGGATCATCTCGAGATGCAAGGGGGAGCAGCAGGCTGGGCGTGCACCCACTGTCGTGAGCCKCTGGGCGGGTCGGCCTTCCGTGCGCTTGGGCGGGGCTACCACCTCCGCTGCTTCGCCTGTGCGGCSTGCAAGACGCCCCTTCCYGACGGCCGCTTCTTCGCATCRAAGCCCATCCCTCCCGCYACCGACCAGATCCCTCTRTGCGGTACGAACCTTAGGTTAAAGCAACGAATCAAAGAACGAAAACGAAAGATTTGGGGGGGGGGAGAGGATGAAGATGAACTTGACATGCTAATCGGGAGGAAGGGAACAGATCGATGCTATGGGAACATGTACCTACAAAAGTGCGCGGCTTGTGGAGATTACATCACAGGGAAAGAGGTATTATTGTTTTTTTGATTATCTCTCCCCCTTCCCCCTTTGGGTGGCCTGCTGCAGAGAACTAACTTTGCCATGGCCGCGTTGTGTGTTTGTGGGGGGGGGGTTTGGGCATGCGCTCGCTTAGGCGGTGGTGGCCTGTGGGAAGAGGTTCCACCCCGAGCATTTTGTGTGTGCACTCTGCAAGTGCCCCCTGGGTGCCAAGTTCTACCCACATGAGGGCATGCCCTATTGCCGCCAGGTAGGRACCGAGCCATCAACGCCTCCTCCTCAGGCCTCCTCCTCTTTCCTCTTTGTTTGTCAGCACTGACTCCGAGTCATCGTACAGGACATAGATGTTGTGACCGGCAGGGTGGCTGGTGCTGCAGGATTGCGACCAGCGGCACCGCCGTCCGATCCTCAACAAGTGCCCTTCTCGCCTCCCCCCGTAGTCCCGGCCTCATCGCCCGTGGTCGCGCCACAGGCTCTCGCCGCGTCCCCGATGGCGCGTCACGAAGGCAACGGCGGTACCTCGTCGTCCACCGGCGATCTCGTGGCCGCAGCTCGGCGCCTCATGCCACCTCCGTCCTCCCGACCGCAAATCCCCGCCACCAGCAGCGCCGATGCCGATGCCACGCCAAAGCCGAGTTCGGAGAGCTCACGGCCTCGCTCGCCGCGGCAGCAGCTGCCCAGCGCCCACGCGCCCTCGTCCCGCTCCTCGTCCAACCTCGCCCTCCCGCCTCGCCCGCTCAAATCCACCGTCGCGCCCCTGTCACGGTCCCAGCCAGAATCTCCCCGCACGCAGCAGGTGTCGCCGTCGTCGCCGGTCGCTTCTCGCTTTCGCGCGCAGAGCGAGGCCGCCGGGCCATCACCCGCGGCCGCTCAGTCCAGGGTCACATCGCCGCCGCAGCGGTTGGCCTCCTCCCCGGTGGTGCCGCGGAAATCGTTCGATGAACCGGCATCGTCCCGCCCTTCACTGTTCGATCTCGGCCTCGTGACCCCGCGATCTCCCGGCGCACCGGTACTGCCTCGCGGGTCTTCAACTTCTGCGAGGCCTCAAGTTCTCACCCTTTCCTCCCCCCCCCACATTCGCACACCATCAGGCTCGTATCCGAGTGCGCCCGGAAGACGGGCGTATCCTTCCGCAGCGCAACAGGCGCGCCAGTTTGGACAAGGCGCTCGAGCGAAGGTTCGCCCTCTTCACACGAGCGTGATCATACACAACATGCGAGCTGTGTAGTGAAATGAACGCTCACACTTATCGTGACGATGATGATGATGATGATTATACTATTTTTTGGGTTTGCAGTGACAGCAAGACCTGTCTGGAGTGCCTGCAGCACTTTGCGGAGTTGTCGCCGAGCGAGTACGGCAAGGAGCAGTGCCCCCGGTGCGAGAATCAGAGGAAGCGGAGCAGCAGCACAGCGACCCAAGCGCCGATCGTGCTCGAGAGCGCCGACGACTACGATCTGTGGATCGAGCAAGACAAGCTGGCCAAGTTGCAATGGCCCAAGGTAGTACTTGACACTCTTACCGTAGCGTGTGGTTGGTTCGCTGACACAAGGCCTTTGCGGCGGCGACATTGGATGTTCAACGACAGAATGCGGTGGAAGAGGAGGGCTTGGTGCGCGCATGTGGCTACCCCCGAGAGCTGGGGTCCCGCGAAGCGGGCTCGCAGGATGTGGAGTATCGTCACATCGAGCGGGTAGCCCCCTACTACAAGCAGTTCCTCCACACCCAAGGTAAGTCTGCCGAGCTAATGGACGAGTTCGCTTCTCTCTTTTCACGAGAGAGAGAGAGAGAGAGAGAGGAGAGAATTCGTTAACTTTTTTCGCACCACCAACAGAGCACGACAACTACCTGGTGGGACTCGAGGAGAGCAAGGAGCCCGGTATCCTCTCGGTGGAGACCACTTCCAGCAAGCGGGTGGGCAAGCAGTTCGTTTACAGAGCGCTTTTGCGAACTGCTCGGGTACTCAGGCCGCGCTTCGTCTCATGCGTTGTGCGTATTACTGCGCTGAGCGGCATGGATGGTACAGGGAGACGAGCGCTTTCTGGTGCAGGGATCGAAGAAAGGCAAGAAGAAGCCCAAGGTCTCTCACATCCGCCGCTCCCACGATGCCCTCAAGCGAGAGAACGTGCCGCTGGTGCCTGTCTCCGACAAGGCGATCGCCAACGATCTGGTCCACTTCGAAGACAGGTCGGTCTGCCCCTCCCAAACCACTTTGTGGCAATGCACGTGCTTGCCCGACGCGGAGGGCTGTAACCACTGACCAATTGCCCAACGCTGTTTCGTTTCTTTTCGATCGAACGCTCTGGCTGGTCCTCGATCACAGGATGCGGAACAAGCGGTTCAAGATCGGTGTCCTCTACGCCCGGCCCGGACAGACCACCGAGGACGAGATCTACGGCAATGGTGCGCTGTTCTGCTTCTGCTGCACGAATTCGCGACTTTTGATTGGCGCCCGCTTCCGTACCCACTCTGAAGAATGCATGTCGCTGCGCACGTCGTGCGCCGCAGAAACCGGAAGCAAGGCCTTCGACGACTTCCTGCTCCTCCTCGGTGAAAAGGTGGAGCTCCAAAGCCACACCAAGTTCGCCGGTGGTTTGCAAACCAAAGGTGCTTTCCCTCGGATCGATCGTGGTGGCTGTTATCCAGTGAATGAACTGTGGCTTACCCGAAGAGTGGGTGAACAGAGGGTGCGGCGACGGGAAGGCACAGCATCTACACCGAGTTTCAGGGGTTGGAGATCATGTTCCACGTTGCCACCTACATCCCCTTCACCCCGGAGGATCGGCAGCAGGTGGAGCGAAAGCGACATATCGGAAATGACATCGTCGTCATCGTCTTTAGAGATGGTAACCCCCCCCCCCCGCGGGCGTGCCTGGCACGTATGTCATGTACGGCCAGATGCCTAAGTGTGCGTTTCTTTCGACCCGTCAGGAACGGATGGCAATGACGGCTTCAGCGCGGCGAACATATCGTCGCACTTCAACCACACATTTGTGGTCGTCGAACCGGTGCAGGGCTCATCTCCTCTCGCCTACAAGTACTTACTTCCCACATCTCGACCCAGCTGGACACCGCATCGATCATACAAACTGTGTGCGTGTGCGTGCGTGCGTGTGCGATAGGGTGGGTCTAGTGTACAAATCTGGGGTGCGGCCGAGCAAGCCGTTCCTTCCCTTCCCACCCACCTTTCAAGCCAATGACACGTTCCGCCAGTGGATGCTTACCAAACGTACATCACCTCATCGCATTGCATTTCCATTGGGGGCCATTCCTCACCTCACCCCCGGTCAAGTGATCAATGCAGAGATCTCTTCCCTGCATTCGCCCGAGTTCCTCTCGGTCCTGCGACGCACCAGACGGGAGCTGCTCCGCGAGATTGTTGGGCGATATGACGCCAAGCTGCTCAAGGTGGCTGTGTGACATGTAGTACGAGCTATCTGACCAGTATAGATGTTGTTGTGTTGAGCGCAACATGGTGCTCACCACCCACGACACAGCCTCGTGACCTCCGCGGTAACTCATAAAAAAAGAAAAAGAAAGAAAAAAAGGCGAGCAGACCTCGTTCTTGTGAACATCATCAGCCGAGACAACAAGACTGGCTGGACCCACTATCAGACTGTCCCTCACCAGGCGAGTTGCTGGCCATCGAAATTGAAGAAGGAACCGTTGTCGTCCTTCTTTAGTCCCTGCAGCACGCTGACGATGCCCTTTGCGCTCTGACCAGAGAAGAGAAAGTGAAGAAGAAGAATCAGTGAGCGCCAGAAACGTGAAGAGAGGACGGCAGATATGAAGCACCTGCTCGGGCGTCACCGGTGGCTTCCTTCCGTGGGAACTGCCCAACTCCGTCTGCACCCAGCCTGCGCATACAGCAGCACAAGTCAGATCTGGAGGAGCGCGTGGGCCTGGAGGTTGGCCCGTGTGGGGGAGGGATACCAGGGTGGATGGCAATGTGGATGCACTCGTCGGCATGCTCCACGGCAAAGCACTTGGTGAGCATGTTGAGGGCGGCCTTGCTCACCCTGTACGAAGCCGACGTGGCTCCTCCTCGCGAAATGTCTGCATAGATAAATAAAATAAAATAAAAGGTTAAATAAATAAGAAATGAAAATAAATTAAATACCGATGGACATAAATGTGATGGAAAGGGAGGGAGACTCACCTTGGTAGAGCGAGATGGAGCCCATGCGTGACGACACGTTGACGACCTTGGGCAGCGCCGAGGCCGATGATGATGGTGATGGTGAGGAGGCCAGGAGGAGGGGATAGAAGGTTTGGGTCACGAGCATAGGGCCGACCACGTTGGTGGCGAACACGAGCTGCATATCCTCCGCGGTGGCCTCCAGCACGGGCTCGTCGGGGTGCTTGGACGTGGCCACACCGGCGTTGTTGATAAGTACGTCCAGCGAGGTCAGGCCCAGCTCGCCCGTCACTGTGGCCAGCGCCGCCGCCACGCTCCGCCCGTCGCTCACGTCGAGCGGGACCACGCCCAGCAAGCGGCCGCTGCCGGCGATGCCGGTGTGTAGCAGGTCCTGCAGGCCGGTGGCTGTGGCTGGTGACCGACAAGTGGCCACCACCCCGTATCCCTCTCCCAGCAGCTCCTTCACCTGGRSCCAYACATGGTTAGAAACAAAGTTTTGTTTTGTGCGCGCAGGGGGGGGGGGCGGTTTAGAGGGTGAGGTAGTGTACCAGCTGCAGGCCAATCCCGCGCGAGGCGCCAGTGACTAGGGCATTCTTCATGACGAGAGCTCTTTGAGCGGAGTGGATGTGTGCAAGCTGGTACTGGGCGGTCCTTTGCTGGCCAGCAAGAGCGCTATTCAGAGGATGACGCCCATTTGCGTGTGTGCGTGTGGCTGTGTGACAAGAAAACCGAAAACTCGACAAGAAAAAAAATAAAACAAAAAATAAAACAATACAAACTTCGGATGGGCCATCTGTGCGGAGCGCGACCGGAGTGGCACCACCGATCGGCGCGCCAGGTACGACAAGGGTCGCCTGGCACGACTCACCCTCATTGTTGGCGAGGACCCTGACCGGCGTCCTGATTGTACGGCCTTCCTCTGGGCAAACGTGGGCCACATTTGCGGCGGCGGAAACAGTCGCGGCCGCGAAAGAGAGCAAAATTCCGACCAACCGGAGTCGCTGGTCGCGGCGGGACTAGTTTTGGGCCTCGTCGTCTGTCGATATGTTCCCGAGCACCGCGGGACGAGAAGCAGCAGGTCACCCGGTTCGCCTGCTGCTCACGTTCATTCTTTGAGAGGAACACGACATCATCATTCTCTATTCTATTCTGTTACCGCCCACGACCAGTGCAGCTTACAATCAAACACTAAGACCACTGAGCAGCCACCACGTACCATGCGCTGCCTGGCACTGTGGATCATATCGTTTGCCTTCCTTTGCCTGAGCACTGGTACGCGATGCTGATTACACTCGTTATATCAACACTCGACACAGAGGTGCGAAGCTAAAAGTGATTGCCACATATGTTTTGGGCTCTTGATCTTAGGTGTGGTGGGTGATCAACTGTACGGAGGGGGGTCAAGTGGCGTGGTGAGCCTCTTCACAACATGGGCGGCTAATTACCCCTACCACACGGACACCGTGAGCATCGGCTACGCCGCGGCTGACACCGCGACGGCCCGGACGAGTTACGAGCTGGGCCTCATCGACTTCGTTGGCCTCGACAGCCCCATGAACTCGACCGCCCTTGCCGAACTCGGGTCCATGCAGCTGCCCATCGCCGGCGGTGCCATCGTGGTGAGCTACAACCTAGCTGGCTACCTCACCCCCGGCGTCGACGTCCTCTACCTGGACCTCCCTACCCTTGCCGCCATCTGGGTGGGCTCCATAACCAGGTGACACCGCCCCTGACCTCTTTTGCGCAGCCCGCAGGAGATAGTCAGGTCTGACGTTTCTTTCCTGTTTGTTGTTGATCTCCAACCGTTGTTTATCTGTGTTGTCCTATTATCCTTTTTTTTTCTTTCTTACGGGTGCCTGCAGTTGGAACGACTCGCGCATTGCTAGCCTCAACACGCCGGCCGTGGCTGCCCTGCTGCCGTCGCTCACCATCGAGCTCGCGCTAGGCAGCACATCCTCGCTCAGCCTCAACGAAGTCTTCGCCCGCGCCCTCTCCGCGGTCGACCCCTCCTTCTCCGCCGCGCTAGCCGCCGCCGGTGGCCACCTCGAGGGCCTGGCCAACAATGCCGTCGTCTTTCCCAACGCCACTTCCGCACTCGCTGGTGTCAAGGTCAGCTTTCCTCTCCCCCCCCCCTCCGCCAAACAAATCTTGGTGTTTTCTCTTCTTCCCTCCAATCTTCTTCGACCTTGGCTGATAGTGGTGAGGGGTGACAAAGTCCAGGCGGCGGTGGGAAGCATGACCATCAGCAATTGGGCGGCGGCCAAGAGCGCGGGCACGACCTTTGCATCTATGGTGAACCGCGCCGGGAAGAAGGTGGCGCCGTCGACGGCGTCGGTGCAGGCCGCCATGTACGACTACCGAGCGGTCTTTGACAACGGCGCGCAGGCGGCCGACATCTTCAACGGCAACGGGACGGCGTCGTGGCCCCTGGCCTACCTGCAGTACGTGGTGCTGAACAAGAACGTGAGCACCCTGGCCTGCTCGCCCATGCAAAACCTGCTCCTCTTCCTGAGCTGGACGCAGATGAACGACTACGCCATTAGCCTCTCCAACGCGCAGTTCTTCCCAGCCCTGGTGACCAACCTCCAGAAGCTCTTCGTCGATTCCCTGGAGACCGTCGGCTGCTCTAACGGCGCGAGAGCGCTCCAGACCGCAGTGCTGCTCGGCGTGGGCAGCCCACAGCCGCTCTTCTCTGCCTGGGCGTACGCTCTCTCCACCACCACCACCATCACTATCAAGGATTACAGCCTAACTTGCCGCTGATCGTGGTGTGTTGGGTTGTCCCACCACCACCACCACAATCAACAGGAGCTCGTACCCTTCTTCTACCTTCCTCGTCAAGTACTACCAGCAGACGACAACCGCCGCAGTTATGGAGATGACCGCCCAGGATGTGGACTTTGGCGTCACCGCTGTCGGGCTCACTGACGCCGGTACGTTCTATCACGCAACTGGCCTCATCAAAAACTCATGTTTTTTATTTTTTTTTATTTTTATTTTTTGGTGCTGTACAGAATCTGCGGCGATGCCCGACGTGGTGCTGTTCCCGGCGGTGGCCTCGCCAGTCGTTCCGGCCTACAACCTGCCGGAGCTCCTCGGCAAGCCGCCTCTAGTGCTCAACTTTCAGATCATGAGCGACATATACCTGGCGCACATCAGCCACTGGAACGACTCGGCCATCGCCGCCCTCAACCCGGGCGTGACCTTGCCCAACCAACCCATCTACGTCATCGTGCAGAACATGTCGTCGGTCAGCAATTTCCTGGCGACCTCTGCCCTGGCTGGCACCGTGCCCGAGTTCAACACCACGGTACCGCGCCCAACCAAACGGCATGTGATCGAGGCTGCTGACCTCCGTTTCGGTCGCTTGGTGTCATGACGTATGCGTGTCTACACTACCAGGTGGGTGCGGGGTACCAGGTCAACTTCCCAGTCGCGAACACGAGCCGTTGCATTGTCACGCCATCGACCAACGTGCCTGATTTGCTCGCCGCCAATCCCTATTCGTTCGCCTTCTGGTCCTACTACCCCGTTCTCCAGAAGCGCGTGCTTCAGTCCGCGTCGCTGGTTAATTTGGCTGGAACGTACGTTACATTGTGCGACCTAGCCAACGGCTTTCCTTGGATCGTACTCACTTTTCCCGGTCACTGCTGTGTGGGCGTGTGTTCTGCAGAGGCGTGGTGTCGCCAGGTACGAAATCAGTGGCCTCGGCGCTCAACGACTTTGGTGCCTCGACCAACTTCACCAATCTGTTACTGGGTACGTCTTCACAGACCTTTGCAAAGGTAAACAAAAGGCAGATACGTCCCAGATACCTCGCCTTATCTGTTCTTCCTGGTGGCCACATGTACCCAAGGTAAAAGCAACGAGAGCTGGCCCATTGCCACGGTGATATCGGTCATGGTCCTGCGTACGCAAATGGACAACTGCGACAAGGCCGCCGCATTGGCCGATTGGATACTGTGGACACAGACCAGCACGCTCGCCTCGCAGGTGGCCGGCCATTTCGGCCAAACGACGGCCAGCATGGCTTCGGTCATGAAGAAGGTTCACGTGAACCTTCTTCAAATCACGGCGTTGTTCTTAACTGACGCACTCCCTCTGTGCGTGCGTGGCGCCCATATAGATCGTGTTGACAGAGTTGACAACGTTGACGTGCGACGGCGTCCACGTGAGCAGCGTCTACGGCTGCGTAAACGACGGTGTGCTCTGCAACGATGTCGGCACATGCGTCGACCAGGCGTGTGTGTGCAACTCAGGCTGGACGGGCGAGTTCTGCCAGGAAGCCGTGAGTTCCAGTTCCGGCAGCACCGACCTAGCGCTTCCCATCGCCCTCGGTACTCCCCGCTTGCACGCTTCAAAGAATGTGATGATCAGAGAGATTCTTAACTTACCATACGAATGCCTAAAATGGGGCCCAGCTGTGATTATTCCGATCGTGGTGCTCCTGGTGCTGCTCTTGGCGATCTTCTTTTGCTGCCTGATCTTCTTCGTGCGCAAGTCGCGTGTGCACGATGACTGGTCTATCAACTTTGAGGAGCTCGAGCTGCAGGACCTTCTGGGTGCTGGCGGCTATGGCGAGGTACGTACCTCAACTTCCCTCTCTCGTGGCGCGTGCATCTTTCACGCCAGTTACACTCCGTGCAACTCTGCTCACCACAACGTTGATGCACTACTGTCGTGATCGTGATCGTGATCGTACCAGGTATACAAAGCAGTGTGGAAAGGAACTGAGGTCGCCGTCAAGGTGATGTCCTCCAAGGATGTGACGAAGGATATGGAGAAAAACTTCCGGGAGGAGGTGAGCTTGATTGATATCTCGTTCCAATCTCCAACCTGGTACCCTGGCCTCACCCGTGCGTGTGTGCTATGCAGGTGCGCGTGATGACAGCGTTGCGGCACCCCAACGTGGTACTCTTCATGGCCGCCTGCACCAAGCCACCCAAGATGTGCATCGTCATGGAGTACATGGCTCTTGGCTCCCTATATGACGTACCCAGATCCTCCTCTCGCCCTCCTCAACTTGACTTAGGGGATTTAAGTTACGTGTCACTTACCAAGTACCCGTTTGAATTTGGTGTGTGGCTGCCCAGTTGTTGCACAATGAGCTGGTGCCAGAACTACCATTTGCGCTGATCTGCAAGATCGCCTACCAGGCGGCCAAGGGCATGCACTTCCTGCACTCGTCGGGCATCGTGCATCGCGACCTCAAGTCGCTCAACCTGCTGCTCGACAACAAGTGGAACGTCAAGGTACCCCATATGGATGGACATGACCTCCTCTTCCTCCAGTTATGACGATGAATGCACTGATCACGGAGAAATGTGTTAACACATGAACACGACCGTGGTGGCTGTCGCAGGTGGGAGACTTTGGGCTGACCAAGTTCAAGGGCCAGTTGGGCAAGAACGTGGTCAAGGACGTGCAGGGCACTGTCCAGTGGCTGGCGCCAGAGGTGCTCCAGGAGGCCCCCGAGATCGATTACATTCTGGCCGACGTCTACAGCTTCGGTATCATCCTGTGGGAGACTATGACTCGCGAGCAGCCCTACTACGGAATGACGTATGATGCCCCTCATCGCTCTCTTTCTCGCCGCCCAAGTCCACCGCCAGTGACACTTTCTCGCGTGTGTTGTTGTGCGTGTAGGCCTGCTGGTGTGGCCGTGGCGGTCATCCGTGACAACATACGACCGCCCATTCCGGCCGGCGCGCCGGTGGAGTACGCACAGCTGGTGGCCGACTGCTGGCACGTCGACCCGACCATCCGGCCTACGTTCCTCGAGGTCATGAATCGGCTCGTGACCATGTCCGGCTCGTCCCTCACCCAGTCCAGCCACTCCTCCACCGCCTCCTCAGGCTCGTCGTCCGTCGCGTCTGGTCCCAAGGACCACTTGGCTTCGTGGACCATTCGCACGGGCAAGTCTTCCGATACGTCGTCCGACTACGGTTCGGGCTCGAGCAAATCGGACCCCAAGGCGCCTATCGGCCGGCTGGACGGTACGGCGGAGCACGCGCCACGCGGCGAGGTGGCCATCGTGTTCTCGGACATCACCTGCTCGGCCACACTGTGGGAGTTCGACCCGAGCGCCATGCGCGACGCTACGATCCTGCACAACGAAATCGCTCGCGATGCGCTCAAGCGGCACAGCGGGTACGAGGTCGTTGCCTTCAGCAAGGACAGCTACCGCAACTCGGGCGAGGGGTCCTTCTGCCTCGCCTTCCAGCACATCGAAGACGCCCTCGAGTGGTGCATGGACGTACAGGCGGCCCTTCTTCACGCCAGCTGGCCTGAATCTCTCCTCAAACATCCCGGCGCGGCTGAAGAAGGCGACGAACGGTACCGCGTTTGCCTCCCTCCCAGCGCACAAGTCCTCAACAAGTGAGGAAGAATAAGCTGACAGGTTTCTTCGTTCTTGTCTCTCTTCTTTTTTTGTTCTTCTGTACTTGCCCAGGACCCTATTCAACGGCCCGCGGGTCCGAATGGGCGTGGCGGTAGGACATGCGAAGACGGTGAGGGATCCGATGACCCGACGTCTGGAGTATCTGGGGCCGGTGGTCAACCACGCAGCATTCCTGACGTCGCGGAGCCATGGTGGGCAGATCCTCCTCTCCGCGGCCGCCCACGAAAAGGTCCGAGAAACTCCGCTGGGCAAGGAGAGAAAGCGCATCATCGCGCTCGGGACGATTGAGACGCCCGACTCTGGAACTGCAGGTACTACTGCGCACTCCACTAACGGCAGCGGCGACTCGATCTTACATCTCACATACACTCCTTCACGCATTATTACCTGGCCATCTTGCCCTTCAGGAGAGCGGGTGTACGAGCTCAAGATTCGAGGGCTGGAGGGCCGGTTCTTTGGCGGGCTCATGATGGGCGATGCATCGTCGACGTCTGGCACCGGGACCAGCAATTCGGGAAGCGGCCGGGCAGACCGCGACGAGGACTGGGTGGAACCGTCCAAGACAGGCGGCGAGTATCAGGTGGTGCATCGGCCGGACGTTGCCTACCACGAAGATAACTTCCTCACGTCGGCCAACCTCTGCCGGTGGATCATCAACTTTGAGGACATCCAGCTGGGCCGGCAGGTGGGCCTGGGGTCCTACGGCGTCGTCTACCGCGGTCGGTGGAAGGGCGTCGAGGTGGCGGTGAAGCGGTTCATCAAGCAGAAGCTCGATGAGCGATGCATGCTCGAGTTCAGGGCAGAGATGGCCTTCCTCTCACAGCTGCACCACCCCAACATCGTCCTCTTTATCGGTACCTTTATCCGTCGCCGCCCATAAATTTTTGTCTATTCAGTCTGTATAGGTATGTAATTATAACATCTTGATTCTATTTTGTTTCCTTCCAGGGGCATGCGTGAAGCGACCCAATCTGTGCATTGTGACGGAGTTCGTGCAGCAGGGCGCGCTGAAGGACATCCTGCACAATCCGTCGATCAAGCTGCCCTACCAGCAGAAGCTTCGCATCTTGCACAGCGCGGCCTCAGGCATCGGCCACCTTCACTCGCTCGAGCCGGCCATCATCCACCGTGACCTCAAGCCGTCCAATCTGCTCGTGGACGAGAACTGGAACGTGAAGGTGGCCGACTTCGGGTTTGCGCGCATCAAGGAGGAGAACGCCACCATGACCCGCTGCGGCACGCCCTGCTGGACCGCCCCGGAGGTACTGCGTGGCGAGAAGTACTCGGAGTCAGCTGATGTGTACAGCTTTGGTATCATCATGTGGGAGGTACGGCGCACCACCTCCGCGACCCAGCACGCAACCTTATACCAGGCGCTGACTATTGGTTGCGCTTTTTTGCTGTCCGCTCAGGTGTTGACGCGTAAGCAACCCTATGCCGGCCTCAACTTTATGTCGGTGTCGCTTGACGTGCTGGAAGGCCGCCGGCCGAAAGCACCGACTGATTGTCCCAGCGGTATGTGGATTGGATTGCCTTTCAGTGGTGGTTGTGCGCAGATGAATGACATGCGCTAATCCTCTGCAACTTCCATTTCACTCTCTAGATTACAAGCAGCTGATGAAGAAATGCTGGCATGCCATACCAGATAAGAGACCCTCCATGCAAACCATCATCAGCTTCTTTGAGAGTCATCAAGGGAGTGGCGAGGCAGGAACTTCTCCTGTATAAAATAGCCAACCCTGATGATGCACTGCTATTGTAGCAACAATAAATGAATGCCTTGAACTCTGACCACTAGCACTCATAGCAGCACTGGGTGTACTCTGCCCAAGCATGTCCCACCAGCTCCTTAACATGGCAAGTGGTGGCCTGCAGTACTACCCCCTCCAGCCTTCCACTCAATGGGCTATGAACATCCTCTCCAGTTGCTTCACTGTCCATTCTTCATAGACAACTGCCTGAGCTGAATCACTTTGTGCTTGAGCATGTCATGTTGAACAGCACATGCTCAACCACCACCCTGAGGACTGGTTGCTCACATAAAAGCTTTCAACTTCCACCTCAACAACAACAATAACAACAGAATGCTGTTTGTGACAGCAAAGAAGAACAGCAGCAACAGGAGACTGTGGTATGAAGCATGCCAGGTGGCATTGCACCACATCTACCAGACCACACACAATTGGTAGAGCACTCTGGGCAACTTCTACCACTTGGTCATGGACATGGAGGTTCTTGAGCACTCTGACCTCAGCATTGTGCATGTGTGGAGTGTGCAGCATGTGCATGCCTGGATCCTGTGGACTGATGCACAAGTGAGCAGTTCAACAAAGTGCCAGGTGATGGACAAGGAGAAGCTCATCAACTCTGGCACCACACTGCACAAATCAGAACAGCTGGCATTCATCATGTGGCTTCTCAAGTGCATTGCCCAGTGTGCCAAGTTCTTCCTGCCAACAGATTCAACATCATCATCTGACAACAATAACAACAATGATGGGCAGGGTTAGGGTTAGGGTTAGGGTTAGGGTTAGGGTTAGGGTTAGGGTTAGGGTTAGGGTTAGGGTTAGGGTTTAGGGTTTAGGG
>CACVKS010000340.1:0-19291 GCA_902749335.1 Acanthamoeba triangularis
GTTGTGCGTTGTCCTCGTCTCAGACGACCTCATCAACGCTGGTGCGGAGTGGGTCGACGAGCCGTGCGTGGTCGACGGCAAGCTGGTCAGCGCCCAGCTGCCCAAGGACCTCCCGGCCTTCATGAAGGCCATCCTCAACCTCCTCGAGTAGTTGCTCGTAGTGGACGATGGGCGAACCACCAATACTTCACTGTCATTATCACCACAATTGGCCACGTTGTGTTGCACTCTTTGCTATTGATGGTCGGACGCTACATGGTAACAAGACCGGCGGCGGCCTTGGCCGAGGCGAGGCTGGCGGCGAAGGACTGGTGGGCCTCGTCGGGGAGGCCCTTGCGGCTCATGCACCCGAGCAACCACTCGGCCTCGTCGAACCGGTCCCGGCGCATGCTCATCTTGAACGTGTACTTGACCTTCTGCATGCGCGGCGTGAGCCCCTCGGCCTCGGCCCGCCGCATCACCCGCAGGCACGCCTCGTACTGTCGATCGCGCTCCTCGCTCTCGCCGCTATCACCCTCGACTTCGTCATCGTCTGAGGCGACGTCGGCTCGTGCGGCGTTGTGGTTGTTGGCGGTGAGCCCGTCGAGGAGCGAGGTGAAGGTGTCCTCGATGGGCGCCACGCCGTGCCGGAGCTTGACGTCGTCAAGCAGGGCCAGAGCGGCGTCTACGTCGCCGGTGCGGCCGCACACGTAGAGCAGCGCGCCGAGGTGGCCGTGGTCCGGCTGCCGCCCGTGCTCGTCCACCATCGAGGCCCACACCCTCCGCGCGCGGGCCGCGCCCTCGACCGCGTCGGGCATGCGGCCGCACAGCTGGAGCAGCAGCGCGAAGGTGCTGGCGCTGGGCGGCACGCCGCTGGCCCGCATGGTCTCCCACAGCGCCAGCCCGCGATCGTACTCGGCCAGATCGCGGCATTGCTTGAGCAACACGTTGTACGCCACCTCGTTCACCTTCACGCCCTGTTGTTGTTGTTGTTGTTGTTGTTGTTGTTGTTGTTGTTGTTGTTGTTGTTGTTGTTGTTGTTGTTGTTGTTGTTGAGACACGCTGTGTTCTCAGCAACCGCACACGCGCGACCGCACACGCACGATCGCACACACCACAAACGAGGGAGGGGCGAGGTACGGCGTCGAGCATGAGGTGGAAGACGCTCCAGGCGCGGTCGATGTTGGGGGATTTGATGGCCATGAGGGCGGTGAAGATGGTCTGGTCGGAGGCGATGCGGTGTCGCCGCATGTCGGCGAAGACGTCGCCCAGCCAGCGGTCAATCGGCTCCTGCTGGTCCCACCGCTGCTGCTTCTGCCGGCACAGCGCGATCAGCAGCACGACCGACGCACGGTCGGGCGCCACATTGAACTCGCGCATCATCTCGCGCACGCGCCAGCCCGCGACGAGGTCCTCCGCGTTGACGCAGCCCTGCAGCGCCACATTAAAGGTGTGCACGTCGGGCGCCACCTTAAACTCGGACTTCATGGCCCTCAGCAGCTCGAGCAGCTTGTTCGTCGCGTGGCTGCGCGCGTAGAGCTCGAGCGTGCCCACGAGGAACACGCGGTCGGGCCGGAGGTCGTGGCGGCGGATGTGGTCGAACACGGACTCGACCGTGGTCATGGTGCAGACCGGCAGGAGCGCGGTGATGACCCGCAGGTTGGGGTGCAGGCCGTGCGCCCGCATCAGGTCCAGCGCGGCAAAGGCCTGGTCCGCCTGTCGGCTGCGCGCGTACGCGGCGACCAGCTTCCCGTACACTTTCACGTCGGGCTTCACCGGCGAGTTCTGTTCACGGCACGACACACGCAACGTCATTTGATGTGTGTCGTGTCGTGTCGTGTCGTGTCGTGTCGTGTCGTGTCGTGTCGTGTCGTGGGCGGTGACGTGCCTGGGCGTAGAGGTTCTCGATGATATCCTGCATGACGCGGCCGGCGCCGGGCAGGGTGGACAGAGCGCTCATGAGGCCGTTCAAGCGGTGCAGTTGCTCGATCTCGAGGCGCCACACGAGCGGGAAGACGTCGGCGTCGAGGTCGATCCCGCCCAGCTTGCCGCTTCGCACCTTGAGCCGCTGCATGGCCTCGCCCAGCTGCTTGATGGCCGCCGCCACGTCCCACAGCAGCCACGGCTGCTGCTTGCCTCTGCCGCCGCCGCCGCCGCCTTCGTCGGTCGACGACAAGCGCTGCCGCAGTCGGTCGAAGGTCGCCTTCAGCTGCTCGACCGAAGCGCTGTCTGTCGAGCGCACAAAGACTGCGGCCGAGCGCTGGTCTTGGCTGCCGCTGCTGCTGGCGGCAGCAGCGGCGGCGGCGGTGGAGGTGGTGGAGGTGGTGCGGCGGTGATGATTGTGGTTGCGCTCGCTTCGCCTTGTGTCCCTTGAGGGTGGCGCGCGGGGCTCACGAGCCGCGGCAGAAGATGAAGATGATGAAGGTGGTTGCCGAGGCGCTGGTTTTGGTGCTGGTGGTGCCCGCGCTCCATCTGCGTGTGGCTTTGGCTTTCTTGCCGTCTCCTCTCCTCCTTTTCGTTTTGGCCGCTGCGAACGCACATGCGATTGAGCCCGGGCGAGATGGGAGGAAGAGTGAAGGCGACGAGGCAAGAGACATGAGAGCGGAGACGGAGACGGAGAAGAGAGAAGTGAACCCGATATCCGTCGGCGTGCTGCACCGAGGCCGCAAGGGAACAGGGCGGGCACCCTACAAAATCAAGAGAGGGCGATTAGATCCGATTTTGCCAAGATTAATGGAGGTAGTGCCGCCAGCCCGCGCTAGGTACCCACGATTCCAATTGCTTCGCATGTGAAGCTAGACAATGCCTGTTGCTACCCTTACAATAATCACAAGAAGAACCAAAAAATGACTTCACAAATAGTAGAGTTATGACAAAAGAAAATGGACGACGGCTTCGTGCTCTGGCTGTGTGGTGGGGCCTGAGCCCAGCATAGGCAGCAAAACCGGCTGTGGCGCAATTGGTAGCGCGGTAGACTGTAGTCTTGATGCTCACCTCGGTAGTCATCTATCGGTTCCTGGTTCGAGTCCGGGCAGCCGGAATTCTTTTGGCAACCTGCTGTGGTGAGTTGTTCTTTTGCAGACTTTGGGAGTGGGCTGTTGGAGGCGGCTCTATCTGGGCCAGAGGTTATGTGAGGAATTGTTTACCACAATCCACCAAGGTGGGTGGCAGCAGGGACTGCAGCTAAAGGAGAAGGGATTTTATTCATCTTGCATACAGATATATCATTTTGATCTTAACAAAATAGCACACCAGCTGATTGCTTATGTGAACCATGGAGTACACACACATGTGCACACACTTACAACACAGAACATTGACCCATGCAACAAGTGCAAGAGAAGTGGGCAGATGCCAGTGTCAATGTTGCCTGTAGCCTCAAGTCACATGACCAGTGGCACCAACCACCCATTCACAGCAACACCAACCATGGAAGGTGACTTCCTCTCTCACTGGCAGAAATGCAGAAAACCTTTTGCAGTAGCTCTTCTCCTCCAAGTCTGAAACCAGTCCACAGCAGCTGCTGAATAACACATTCACATGCACTCCCACTGCCTTCACCACCACCCACCACAAACTGTTGTAGAAGATGATGCCCTCCTTATTCAGCAGCTGTCAGGCCACAGAGCCTGGTGTGCCAACAATGATGGTCATACAGGTCTCTGGTTTGGAGCTGGAGTAGCTCTGACAACTATGCACATAAACTTTTGTGGATTATAACTGACTGTTGTGCATGAAAACTTACCTTTAGGGGTTTTACCTTTTTTAGTGTAATTTCCTGCATTTTGTGTGCAGCCAAGCAGCACCCCCACAATGCAACCAGAAAACCCTCTCAACAGGTCTATGCAGACCTTTCCTTACTGTTTTCTCTCTCATTCTGTGGTCCTTTGGTGTATGGGAACTGTGGTTGCATACAGCAAAAGTGACTACAGACCACCAATATGTACAGGAACTAGGGGAGGTAGTGAAAGGACACACAGTCCTTTGCGTAAGCTGAATATCCCATGGCCCCCAACAGCCCACTCCCAAAGTCTGCAAAAGAACAACTCACCACAGCAGGTTGCCAAAAGAATTCCGGCTGCCCGGACTCGAACCAGGAACCGATAGATGACTACCGAGGTGAGCATCAAGACTACAGTCTACCGCGCTACCAATTGCGCCACAGCCGGTTTAGCTGCTAATGCTGCCATCAGACCCCACCACACAGCAAGTGCATAACCACCTATTTTTCCTTTCTTTTTTTTTTTTGCTTCTCTTTTTTCGAACGAGAAAAAAGGAACCGCACGCCCGGACATGGAAGGGGTAGCAGCATCAGAGCCAGCCGCAACTTTCGTTGCTGCAACTCCTTCTGCCCAGTTTAAGGCAGGTACCCAAGCTCCCACACATTCTCAAATACCCATCCTACATTTAATTTACCTGTCGCAGATTTGGCGGCGTGTGGGGATGGTGTGAGTTACGTGCGCCTGTGTTCAGCTTGCGATGCACTGCGCCATGGTCGCGTGGACGAAGCGCGGGCTCTTGCGCTCGCTTTGTCCCAACTCGCTTGGGAGAAGGTGCGGTGTTACCCCACCGTCAGCTACAACTTCGCAGCTTGCTGACCCTCGGGGCGCGCTTCGGTCGCACAAGCTACACGAGGGTCACTGGAAGGACGTGCCCCTGGTATGGCGGCAGCTCTACGCCCACGCGTCGCTAGTGAAAGCTCTCGGACTCGTGCGGGAGGAGCAGTTCGACAAAGTGCGTTCGCAGCTGCTTGCTACTCGCTACTTGCCTCTCTTGCCAGCGCAGCTGGTGCGCTTTCTCTCATCGGTTGGTTGACAACGCTGGTAGGCTCTGGGCGCGTTGGACTTGGCGCTGTTGATGGGCGGCGGACCGCACGCGATGCCGCGGGAGCTGTGGGACCAGCTCCACGAGCTTGTCGGCCACTGCCAAACCAAGTGGCGCCAGCAGATGGTGAGCGCCGAGACGCCGCCGTCGCACGCCGCCGATGGCCGGTCGTCACCACCTCAAGGCCCCACGGGCGAGCAGAAGGCCACTGCTACCCAGCCGACCCAGGTTGAGGAAGACGAAGATAAAGAAGGAGAAGAGGAAGGAGCCGAGCGTTGCAAACCTGACCTCCGACCAGTGGAGCGAATACGACGGCCCTCGATGGAGCGGTTCCTACGCGACTACATGCAACAGGGGAAACCCGTCATCATCACCGGTACCATACACCATTCCGCTCTACGATGCCGTCGTCGTGATGGCATCGGCGCTGAAAGTATCACATTCCATCGAATCGCCCAGGTGGCATGGACGGTTGGCCGGCCATGAACGAGCGAGCGTGGGCCAATTTGGACTACCTCAAGGTGAGTGCGGCACCCTGTTTTTCTTGCTTACTACTATTCTTATTCTTATTGTTGGCAGTCGGTCGCGGGTCCGCGCACAGTGCCGGTGGAAGTGGGAACGCACTACCTCCACCCCGAGTGGAGCCAGAAGCTGATGACGTTCGCTCAGTTCATCGACAATTATGTCACCAACCCCCACGTGCCTACAACGAGCCGAGGCTACCTGGCGCAGGCACGTCCTGGCACAGACCGCTCTTCGTCAGCGTCTGTCTGACTAGCATTCCCGTGCGTGTGCGGTGGTGCGTGTGTCTTGTTTGGTACCGGCAGATTGAGCTTTTCGAGCTGGTGCCAGAGCTGCGAAGGGATTTTGGACTTCCAGACTACTGCGGCCTTGGACAAGGAGAGGACATCAAGATTCAGGCCTGGTTCGGGCCGAAGGGCACTGTGTCTCCTCTGCATGAGGTCCCTCCCCCTCTTTCCTGCTATGTTAGGCCGCTTTTCCTCAGGGCCGGGACCAAGTGACACTCATTCGCCTGGCCAAACGAACACAACCTGCAGGACCCGTACCACAACCTTCTGGCGCAAGTCGTGGGCCGCAAGCGAATACGCCTCTACTCGCCTGGCAACACGCCCTTTCTCTACCCCCACACCGGGAAGACGCTAAAGAACTCCTCGCAGGTATCATCACATCATTAAGACGTTGTGACTTGGCAATGAACATCGGGCTGACATCGGTAACGGCCTTTTCCAGATCGATATTGAACGGCCCAATCTGGAGCAGTTCCCGCTGTTTGCGCAGGCCCAGGGCGAGGAACTGGTGCTGGAGCCCGGGGAGATGCTCTACCTCCCGCCGCACTACTGGCACTTTGTGCGCTCCCTCTCCGTCAGCTTTTCCATCAGCTTCTGGTTCGACTGAAGGCGCCGACGTGGGCTCTTCTTCTTTCTATGACCGCGACTCGGGATGTTGGAAATTAGAAAACCAGACCGGCCAATCCATCTGGTGCGGAACCGGTCAGACCCTATCCCGTTCGCATGTTTGCTCCCCCTCAACGGCGTCGCCGGCTTCCTGGCATTCTTGCGTTTCTTTTCTCCTTTGCAGAATTCCCCCCGCCACACCCCACTCGGCGACCATGGTCGTAGTCATTCCCACCAGCACCAACAACACGCAACACTCACTCCTGTGCGGCTGCACCACCAGACAAAGATCCGAGGATGGGTAAGAAGAAGAGTTCGAGCAAGGCCTCGAAGAGGGAGGGGATGAGCATGCGCTCGATCGAGGAGGCGAAGCTGGCCCTGGCCACGCCCAACGACCGACGACACGACGCCCTGTTCGCGGCCGCCCCGGACCTGATGGCCCTCTGCTTCGCTTTCGCGCGTACGGTCGTAGACGAGGACAGCCATCGATCAAATGAAGGGCTCGAGCTGCGGCGGAGTGAAGGCGACCTAGACCCGCGAACAGTGCGACCGACCAGTTCGGAGCTACGGGCGACGATGGGCCAAATGGCGGAACAACTGCGACACCACACGGTGGAGGCGATCAATCAGCTGCTCGCCACGAGCGAGGAAGACGACGAAGATGAAAGCGAGGTGAGTACCGCCCGGACGAAGCTGCGCGCCGAGCTCCACGCTCTGGCGCTACTCTCGGGCGAGGGTGTTCGCCTCGTCGACGAGGCCCACAGGCGACGCAGGAATTCCGAGAATGTTACACTCACGGCCGATGAAGGGGGCGGTCACCACAAGAGGAGAGAAGTGGCACAGATGAAGGAGGAAGGGGAAGAGGAAGAGGAAGAAGAACGTCGAGTGCTTGCATCGATGCGAAGCGCCTGCGGACTCCTGGAATCCCTCTACGCCCAGGCCCTCTGCGCGAGTAGCGGCTCCCAAAGCGAAGGATTGTCGACGTGGGTGCCCCTGAGCGCTCAGGTGGTCAGCCAGCTGGTCTCGGTCGTCGACTCGGTCGTGTCCGCCGCCGGCCGAGTCCTGGGTTCCTTCAGGTACCCGAAGGGCCTCGGGGTCCACCTGATCGGCGCAGTTGACGCCCAGCTGCACCTCCTCTCGGTCCTTCTGCGAGGCGACAGCGGCCAGGTCGAAGCCCGACTGCTCCACCAGCACGCCGACGGCATCCAGTTCCTGGCGGCCCTGCTCGAGCTCGAGCACCGCGTCATCAAGCTCGAGTCGGGCAAGCCCGACGAGGCAAACGGCGAGCTGTGCCGACGGGCTGCTGACGTGGCAGGTAGGCTGCGTCTGGGCGACGCTGCCGAGCGTCAGGAAGACCTGGACGAGCTTACTCACCTGGGCGTCGAGCTGGCCGCCGCCGCGGACGAGGCCCGCAGGCTCGCGATCCGTGCGAGCCACGTCACCGGCGCCAGCTTGCTGCCAGGCAAGGGTCCGGCCACCCCCAAATTGCCACGCGAGGACTCGTCGAGCAAGTGGGACTTGCTCCTGGCCGCGGCCGCTGCCCAGTCCGCCAGTACAGTCGAGTCCACCATCATGCCGGCCGTGGTCGATAACTCGCGGCTGCTCACCAACCTTGCCGCCCATCGGTTGGCCACGTCACGCGACGCTCTTAACGACCTGAGCGCGAAACAGACGCCTGACGAAGCGAGAGCGGGGCCTTCACCCTGGGCTCAGCTGCGGCGGATCTTCAGGCGCTGCGGTACGCTGAGCGCCCTGGCGGCCAGCCTCGTTGCCCATCGGTCCGCGAACATCTCCTCTGTCGACACACAACGGCAACGACTGTGCGAAGTGGGCGCGGCCGACTTCGTGCGACAGCAGGTCTACGCCGCCGTGTTCGAGGTCAACAAGCTGTCCCTCATCCTCCAGACCGTGTGCAGCACCCTAGACTCTGCTGCGGCGTGTCACAAGGGAGCGGCGGGGCTGGGGGCCTACGACCGAGAGAGGGCGATGCGGGCGCAGAGCGAGGAGCTGGCCGGTCGGGTCTCGGCGCGCCTGAACAGGTTCGAGGCGGTGGTGGCCGCAGCCCTGCCGCCCACCACGCCCGCCGAACAACTGCGGCTAGCGGGCGCCACCAAAACGATCTGACGTCCGACCTTGCGGATTGGTCCAATCTGCGGCGCAATATCAACTGCCATTCACCCATTGGCGTGTTGGCCGGGTCGGAACGGAGGTTCTTGTCTGCGTTGTTCTTCGTTTCAAAACGAAAACTTTTGTACCACCATAACACCTGGCCTACACAAAGCCCACGGGTAAGATGCGGCTGTGCTCCGTGGTGTGGGTCTTGTTGCTTGCGGCCACCCTGCCGGCGGCCTACTCTTCGCTCGTGGCCTACTACGACTTCGATGGTACACCCTTCGGGACAACCAAAAAAGCAACAGTTGAAAGAGGAAACTTAACCCCACCCTGCCTACCACAGCTGACTACTCTGGCATCTCGGGCTATTGCCAGAACAGCGTGCCCTGTACGTTTTCTTTCTGCTTCGTGTCCGTTCGTTTCCTTGTCGGGGTTGGCGTGGTGGGAAGAACAAACTCTCATTTCAAAAGAAAGTTAATTTGAAAGTTAATTCGGTGCTTTTTCAAAAACTTGTCGCGAGATGGGTTTGTTGACCGCTCTAGCGACTGACAAACTCGACTCTTCGCGCGTTGTTCTTCCACGCGGTTGTGCTGTTCTGCTCTCTAGCTGGGGTTGCCGGCAATTCCGCTGCCCTCTCTACTTCCAAAGCCCGGTTTGGGTCCTCAGGTCTGGGCCTAAGCGGCGGATCTGATTACATACGTACACACTACCCAGTTATAGAGGCCGTACATGTTTGATGTTACTATGTTCCCACACAACACATGCCCACTGGACCGCAGGCTTGGATGGAGTCAATCTGTTCCCCGGAGCCTCCTCCTCTGCCTTCTCCGCGTCAGCGTGGATCAAGCTCGCGTCCACGGGAAGCAGCTACAGCTCGCGCGTCATTGTTCGCAAGGACTCGTTTTTGCTTTTCCAGCTGACCACCCTCGGCCCCTCAGGCCGAAACTACGCGGTAAGTAGTCCCGTATGTCGTGCCTGAGGTGGGTCGGTCAGCTTAGCCTCACGATCGTGTGATGGTGGGCGTTAGCTTTCGTGTCAGCTGTATTTCAGCGCGTCGGTGTCCTCAAGTGTCAACACGGCCAACAACCTGTTCACGCAGGCGAACGGCGCCTCCTGGGCTCACGTGGCCTGTGTCTACAACACCACGCACCTGTGCGTGGCCAACAACGGTACGACCGTGGCCTGCACCCCGGCCGCGGCGCAGCAGATCTCTCCGTCGGCCAACTCGCTCTTCGTTGGCGCCAGCTCGAATTCGCTCCGCGGCTACATCGATGAACTCAAATTCTACGACCACGCCCTCACCGGACAGCAGGTCCAGCGGCTCTACAACGCTGTGGCCGCCAACGACGTGCCCGTCGCCACCGTGGGTACGTCGTGTTTCTATTGTGTCATCTGTTGCGTCGTGCGTCGTGCGTCGTGTATCGTTCGTAGATATAGAGCTGATGTCCGTTCATGGTGTCAATAGTCGCGGATGGAATGACCGGCTCGAGCCTCAGCGCCGCCGCCCTGACGACCCTGCAGGTGTCCGTTAACAGCTCGGACGGCAAGTTGGCCTATTCCGGCCAGGCTGGCACCCAACTGTACTATTCGTGGAGCGTTCTGAGCAGTCTGTGCGGCATCGCCGACATCTCCAACAGCACCACTGGCCAGCCCGCGCTGGCCCTCAGCAACGTCGGCTCCTTCGTCGTACGCCGCCCATCATGCCACCCTCAACCGGCGAACACGCACACACTTACTCCACCGCACACACCCACAGTTGGGCCTGTGTACGACGGACGGCGAGCTGTCGACGTATGCGACGGCGCAGGTGCAGGTCACGGCGAGCATGCCCAGCATCGAGTCGCAGACCGCCGGCCCCTTCCTCGATATTCCGCTGGGCTACGTCAACTTCCCGGTGACGGTCACAGCCGGCGGCGTGCCGGCTCCGACCTACCAGTGGCAATACCTCACGTACGAGAACTACACCGCGCCGGACAACACTACCGTACCAGACAACTCCACGACCGGCAACA
Organism: Acanthamoeba triangularis; assembly: GCA_902749335.1. NCBI lineage: Eukaryota > Discosea > Longamoebia > Acanthamoebidae > Acanthamoeba > Acanthamoeba triangularis. The sequence goes on from CACVKS010000340.1 coordinate 10,343, forward strand.
CCACGACCGTAGCGCGGCGCAGCTCCGATTATGACGACTTCGGACCCGAGTTCCCTCTCCGCTGGCACGGCGCTCGCGCAGTCATCGAGGTGCGTCTGGACTCACCGCACGCACATATCGCACACACCGCACGCACCACTCGCCATAGACGCTGATTGGTGCTTGAATGTGGTGCCCAGGTGTGGAATAACTTCGACGGAGCGGTTGAGAACGTGTATCGGATCAACGGCACTGCGGAGAACAACAACCAGTCGATCCGCTGCCTGGTGACCAACACCGGCGGTGAGACCTACAGCGACATCTACACCGTGCGAATCGGCGCGGCGGCCGCGTCGCCGACGTCCAATCCCGGCTCGGGTGGTGGTGGTTCAAGGTACCTCGTCGGAGTTAAAAAAACACTGATTTACCTCCGATATCTGACCCATTCATCATCGCCGTGGCGTTCGGTGCAGTGGCGACAGCACCAACATCGGTGCCATCGTGGGCGGAGCCGTGGGAGGTGGCGTGGCCCTGCTGTGCCTGCTCCTGCTGCTGTTGGCCGTCGTGGCCCTGGTGCTGGCACGCCGGAGGAACGGCCGCCGGCAGATGCGCAAGCTCACCCAGCCTGACTACGCCGAGCTCGCCTACGGCGACGTCGACAACGTCTCCCTGCCCAAGCGCAAAGCCGAGGCAAGTCCACCCCTTCCCTCCCTTCCCCCTTGCTGACGTCACTAACCCACCCTTGGTGCCCATGTCGATCAACAAACAGAACTACGAAAAGCTGGAGAAGCTGTTGCTGGCCGAGAACGGTCGGATCGCGCACGCCATGTTCGTCGGCATCGCCTCAACGGACTCGGAGAAGGTATGCAACCCGTGCCTGGTCAGCGTGACGTGGCACTCTGTCTCGACTCACGCTCAGCTTGTACCATGTGTGTCGTGTGTCGGCATAAAAAGGTGGCCAAGGCGGTGATGCGGGTGTTCGAGGCCAATCGCCAGGGCTACCAGCTGCTGGAGCGGCGCATTAGCGACGAGGTCGAGGCGGCGGACGAAGAGGGCACCCTCTTCCGGGCCAACAGTATCGCGGCCAAGCTGTTCGGCACCTACGTGCGGATGACCTCGCTCCCCTACTGCTGGTTCACCCTCGTCACCTCCGTCAACTCCCTCAACGACAACGCCATCGAAGCCTTCGGTGACGAGCAAGGTACCGCCACACTACCCCCACACACACCACACACGACACACGACACACGTTTTCGTTTCTGATCGTGATGCAATGTGGTGGCAGAGGGTGCATCGAATGCGAGCAGGAGGATGCGGTACCAGATCGACGATGAGGGCAGTGGGAGCGTGGGCATGGACGTGTTCGCCTCGGGGGCCACGACGATGGAGATCGACCCGCACAAGGTGGACGAGGCCTCCGACACGACGATCAACAGCCTCGAGTTGTGGCTGGTCGCGCAGAAGCTGTTCAAGTGCATCGTCGACAGCGAGCGCATTATGCCCACCCAGATCAAGCAGCTCATGCACCACATCGACTCAGAGGTGGGCGCCCGCTTCAGCGCCCAGGCCCAGTTCCGCGCGCTGGGCGGCTTCCTCTTCCTGCGCATGGTCTGCCCGGCCCTCATGGCGCCCCAGGTCTACGGCCTGCTCGACGCTCCGCCCCACCCGGTACGCTTCATTCCACTCACGACCAACCACACATTCCACGCAGCCCAGTGGAGACTTAATGGTTGCATACCAATTGGCGGGGTGATCGGGCAACAGGTGGCGCAGCGGCAGTTTATCCTAGTATCGAAGGTGTTGCAGAATCTGGCCAATGACACACTGCCCGGTGCCAAGGAGACCTACATGGAGCAGCTCAACACGTTCATCTCGACCAACAAGGCCGCCCTCGAGCGCTTCTACCAGAAGGTGCTTAGCGGGACCGACCGCGGCAAGCCCGCCGAGAGCGACGTGCCGGTCAAGGCCAAGCAGGCCTCGCTTATCCTCCTGGCCCGGTATTTGAGCGCCCACTTGAAGGGGATAGAGCAGAGCCTGGAGGAAGACGGCAGCGAACTCGTGGAGCAGTTGAAGGACGTCCTGGCCAAGCTGGGCGACGACACCAACGTGTAAAACATACCATCACACCGAAAATGTACATTTACAAAGCACAAGTGTCTTCACGAAGTTTTGAGTGGAAAGGACAGAGTGATGGATGACGCAAGGCGTGGTGAGCAAGAACAAAAAGGATACGGCACGGTGGATTCCCGGGTGGTCGCCCACCCCAGTACTAACACCGCCTGGCGCAGCTTAACTTCGCTGTTCGGATGGGAAGCGGTGCTTTCTGCGCAGTATGGCCGTATCCATCATCCATTATACACTCTCTTGCTCCTGGTGCTTTCATCTAGCGGATTCCGGTTGACTCGTCCGGCTTGCTTCTTGGGCCGCCATCCCTGGATTGCGCGCAAACCTACAACGTGGATTGGGAAACAGGAGTTTGTTGGGGGTCGTTGTAGCCACTGATAATTCACGATTTTGCGATTTTAAGGTAATGGAGAGATGGAGCCAAGCAATCCTCGGTAGCTTAGTTGGTAGAGCGCACGGCTGTTAACCGTGAGGTCGCAGGTTCGAACCCTGCCCGGGGAGTCCCTTTTGTTTCGGAGTAACCGGACTTGTGTCCTTATTTGGCATCATTTGCCTCTTCTGGTCTGTCCCTTCGTGTCCATCAAGTACGAACATATTTTTTTATACAGAAACGCACGGTGGTGGAAACCAAATCTCCCTCTGTGTTCGTCTGCTGCTGCTTCGCCGAATCTTGCCAATCAAGGAACAAGCGTAGCAATACCCCTCTGCTGAATCCGCTCCTTATCTTTGCGCTGATGGAGGACGATAAACACAACGTTCGCCCCGGCCCCTCGCCCTCCTCTCCCGTATCAAGTCTTTCAATAGGCCTGCGTTGTTCACCGCTCCACCCCCCCCCCATCTTTTAGCGAGGAACAGTTACAGAGAAGGGGCTGGTATTGGGGGAGCCGGGAGATGAGAGCAGTACGCATTCTATCTACCGCCTGGTCCTCGTTGGGGTCGGAGGCGTGGGAAAGTACGTGACCCCCTCTGTAACATATCGTTCTGTTTGATTTCAGTGGCCAGAACACATGGCGTTACACGGTAATTTTAAAGCTTGTATATATCCTTTTGTTGATGTGTGTCAACACCGCAGGTCGTGTATCACCATCCAATACATATCGCACAAGTTCATTAAAGACTACGACCCAACATTGGAGGACAGCTATCGGTGCGTTCTGCTTCAGCCCCAATTACGGCACCACAACCCACGGCTCTGACATGCTGCCCCACCAATAACACAGGAAGCAGATCACGTTCCAAGACGAAGAGTGTATATTAGATATCTTCGACACTGCCGGGCAGGAGGACTTCTCGGTACCACGCCATCAGCCTTCCGAAGAGGAGTACTTGGTCTGACGCTCCATGTGACGTGTGGTTCTTGTGAGCGCAGGCCGTGCGAGACCAGTACATGCGGACGGGTGACGGGTTTTTGATAGTGTACGCCGTCACCTTGCGGAACAGCTTTGAGGAGGTGGCCAACTTCCGCGATCAGATCCTGCGCGCCAAGGACAGCGACGACATTCCCATCGTCATCGTCGGCAACAAGATCGACATGGAGTCCGAGAGGAAGGTGTCGACCGAGGAGGGACAAGATCTGGCCAATAAGCTGGGTATGTACCCACATGTTCCCAAATGGTGCTGTCGTTACTGAGTGCGGCGCGCAGGGTGCAAGTTCATGGAGTCGTCAGCGAAGATGAACATCAACGTGGCTGAAAGCTTCACCACCTTGGTCGCGAACATCAAGGCCTTCAGGAACAAGTACAACAACGCGCCGCCAAGCAACATCCTCACCAGGCCACCCAAACGAAAACACTGTGTTCTTTACTGAGGGCAAGCTGCTGCCCACGGTTGCACGCTGGAGAATTACCGGAGGAAATAATGGTTTTGTTGATTATTTAATGACCGCACGGGGGAACCCGAACAGTTCACGTGAGGACCCCCACCCAAACACTTCAATGAGGTTGTGCAACAGCCGCTAGCCGCTAGGATTCTTTTGTCTGTGACTGTGCCTGAGCATCTCTCGCGAAACCCAACCAGGAGGTCAGGTGTGCAGGCCCAACAGCCCATTGGCCCGGCAAACCCCGTAAAAGGAAACCCCGAAATTTCCTCTTTGGATTTGTGCTGGGTTTATTGCAGAGGGAGCCACCCTCTTTTTTTCTTTCTCCTTCCCTCTCTAGTGTCGTAGCGCTCCTCTCTCTTGTGGCGTACGCGCGTCCCTCTTCCACCGTTCAATCTTCATCCAATTGGGGCGAGCCTCTTCTCCGATTTGGATAAAAAATTGAACCCATCGTCTCACTCTCTCAAGGTATGCAATTCCCTCCCCCTTGCCGAGGAGATCCGAGCGTGAATCGCTTCGCGGCAGTAACAATCGCTCAATGCAAATCAAAAAAACCAAAGCCAAATTTAGTGATCCCAGCGGCATAACGTTACTCTATGCGTACGAATTTTGAGTGGAGATCGGAGTTGCGGTCGCGTGCCGATTGAAGCCCTAATCTGATGGATTAATCGTTCGTCGTTTGCTCGTCCAGGTCTCTAAGTTCAACGAGTTCAAGATGACGATCACGACGACGCAGACACTGAATCAGAAGGCAGCCAAGAAGGGCGGAAAGGAGCGCGCTCCGATCATTCCCAAGGAGAACGCCCCCTTCACTCTGGGCCAGATCAAGGGCGCCATTCCTCCGCATCTCTTCAAGCACAACATGCTCGTGCGCTCCCTTCGCCTTCGTTCTATTTATTTGATTATTGCCTATTATATTTATTATTATGCGTTGATTATTGAATTTCTCCTTTTGTGTCTTCCTTGCATTTACTGTTATTTAATTTCGATACTTTCGATTCGCGGTGCCACATCCACTGCCGGACTTGGCGAGATGGCGGCAGCAGTAGTTTGAATTTGTGCCAGCGAATGGTGGTGCTCATTATCTTTTCTTTTCGGTCTCCCGTACTGCAGAAATCCTTCGGCTATCTGGCCGTGGATCTGCTGGAGAGCGCCATCTGCCTCTTCCTCATCCTGTACCTCGACGGCCTCACCAAGGAGAACACGCTCCTCAACTGGACCTGCTGGGTTGCGTACTGGCTCTACCAGGGTCCGTCTCTGCTCAACTCTATACAACCAATGGCACACGCGTGACTCACACACTCGCTCTCGTGTGCACCGCAGGTCTGACCTGGACTGGCATTTGGGTGCTGGCCCACGAGTGCGGTCACGGCGGCTTCGTGGCGCAGGAGTGGCTCAACGACACGGTCGGTTTCATCTTCCACACCGTCCTCTATGTGCCCTACTTCTCGTGGAAGTTCTCCCACGCCAAGCACCACCACTACACCAACCACATGGTACCCTCCCCTCTCAAAGCCCTCTTCCCCATTCTCTTCCGGTCGAAGACTTGGCTAACGTTACGATGATCGACACAACCAGACAAGCGACGAGCCCTTCGTGCCCCACACCATCACCCCGGAGCAGAGGGCCAAGGTCGACCAGGGCGAGGTGCCCCACCCTAACAAGCCCTCCATGTTCGCCTTCTACGAAAGGTGGGTCATCCCCTTCGTCATGCTTTTCCTCGGCTGGCCGCTCTACCTGGTACCTTTGCCCAGCAGACCGTCGTTATTGCAATCATTAGTATGGCCAGTTCCCTCGTTACCAGTGCTGACTGAGCGCCACCCGTTCAGTCCATCAACGCCTCTGGCCCGCCCAAGAAGGATCTTGTGTCCCACTACGACCCCACGGCCAGCATCTTCAACAAGAAGGACTGGTGGAAGATCGTTCTCTCTGGTATGGACCTGTTCTTCTCGCACCACACACCGCGCTTCTCGAGCCGTTGACGATGTTGTGCGGACAAATCGAATAACCGCGTGCGTGCTATTATTCTTTATATGAAATGCAGACGTTGGTCTTGTGGCGTGGACCCTGGCCCTCTGGAAGCTGGGCGAAACCTTCGGCTTCGGTCTCGTGGCCGCCCTCTACGTCCCGCCTGTGCTGGTGACCAACTCCTACCTGGTGGCCATCACCTTCCTCCAGCACACCGACGACATTCTGCCCCACTACGACGCCACCGAGTGGACCTGGCTCAGGGGTGCTCTCTGCACTGTTGATCGTTCGCTGGGCTGGTTCGGCGACTACAAGACGCACCACATCGTCGACACCCACGTGACGCACCACATCTTCTCGTACCTGCCGTTCTACAACGCCGAGGAGGCCACCAAGGCCATCAAGCCCGTGCTCAAGGAGTACCACTGCGAGGACAAGCGTGGCTTCTTCCACTTCTGGTATCTGTTCTTCAAGACCGCCGCCGAGAACAGCGTTGTCGACAACGAGACCGACAAGAGCCCCGGCATCTTCTACTTCTTCCGGGAGGAGATCAAGCACGGCAAGGCCCACTAGACCCCACCCTCGAGGCCAAGTTAAAAAAGATAGCATTCTTGTTATCTCCTTACTCTTTATCTCTTCGTTTATCTCTTTGGAGAGCGCGCACCGAGATGTGCATCACACCCAACCCAAAGAGACTCCACAGTAAAACATGTTAGCGAGGTGGTCGGGCAACGGAGTTGCGCACTATAATAGTTGGCGGGTTTTACGCCATCTACACTTGAGACTGCGAGGGTTAGCCACAGCGGCCCAGCTCCTCGGAGCCCGCGGGTATCATGTTGTCACTACAACTCTTACTGTCTCTTACTGTCTGTTCTGCCAACTAATACTCGCATACACAATGGTGGCAACATCAAAGCAAACAAGAGTCGGGCAGGCGGAAACGCGGAGTGTCCGTTGCAACTGAAAAGGGCCACTTGCGATTCGCAGGGCACACGTCATCATCTCAAATAGCGAAATGTTGCTCGCTGCTTGCCGCGAAGAGTCTGCGAACGGTCGATCTGCGCGTTTGGGTGGATCGCGGGTGCGTTGGCGTATTGCAGCTGCGGCCACACGCTCAGGATACCTATCCAGCGGCTGCACGACGCACGCGAGAGAACAGAACCGCACGCGAGCCCTGTGGCCAGCAACGGAAAGATCAAAACCAACGTAGATAGATTGAGCGTTCGCCCTCGCAACGATTTCCAACGCAAGGTTGTGGCCAGGCAGGCCGCACCCATTTGATAGAAACGGTCGATCTCCATCTCGATCTCGAAGTCTTTGATTCAGATTGGGTAGAGAACAACGTACATTCGGCACCTTGGACAGCTTGCCACTTGGTGAGAACGGGCGCGCAAGCCGATCCTCTGCTGATCGAAGCGAAGAGAAGAAAAGCGAAGAGCTGAAGATGCAACGAGAAGAAGCACTCACCATGACATCACTGCCGCCAGAGCTGCTGGTGGCCATATTCGGCCAACTCGTGTCGAGCACAACCACGAGCATCACAGAAGACGCTGAAGGTGACGATCACGCGGGGAGCGGCCTTGATCTGCCAGAGAATGGATACGCAAAGGCGACATCGTGGGACGTGATGGGCACCGAGGAAGAGGATGAAAACGAGGTTGATCGAGGGAGCGGAGCAAAGGAAAGGAACGAGAACTCGCGATCGCCAGCCTCAGAATCACGACAAGCGATGGAAGCCGTGGAGGCGGTCCTGACCGCGTCTGCCGTCTGCAGCAGGTGGCGCGAGCTGATTATCAAAGAGAACGCATTGTGGAAACGCGTACGTTATAGAACCTTCTCCCCGTGCATGCGCCGCTCTACTCAATTCGATTACATTAGATATTGTTTTGCCTTTTTCCTATTTTTTTGGCGCGAAAGTCCGTGCTGACCTCCGCGCCCACGCCCGCAGCTTTCATTGGCGCGGTGGCACGTGTGGCAAGACCTTACGTGGCGAACGCGAAGGGGCATGAAGTGGCGCGCTGTGCACTTCCAGAGAGTGCGACGGGACAAGGAGGTGCGCATGCAGGTGACCGCACCATCGAAGGCTTCGTTGCTTCTAACTTAGAGGGTCATCGCTTTTGCAGGTGCCGGGTCTGCTCGCACTCCTGGCTCGCACGACCACACACTGGGATGCCTTGCAACGCTTGCAAGAGTTGGGTACTCTTTCGTACTAGCCAGATAGATTGGCCCGGCCAGCGATGGCTCTAATCTATAATCTTCCACTTCGCCTGTGGAGCAGGAATGGACGTCTGGGAGAAGCTCACTGCGCTCATCGCCCGCTGGCAGCGACGACCACTCCAGTATCTCGGTCTTCTGCACAACGCGACCATCTGCATGCAGGTACACTCACTCATTCACTCTCTCGTCGCTTGGTGATGGGTTGCTCTAACGCTGACCGTCGTTCACTTTCACTTTGGGCTTGCACTTCAATATCAAGGCGCTGACAGAGATGAGGATCAAGAAGGAGTGGAGGAAGGTACTCGGGGATCTGGCGAGAGACGGTCACATGCTCTCCGGAAGCGACAGCGACCACGCGATGGAGAAATCCAGCAGTAGTAGCAGCGGCAGCGGCAGCAGCAGTAGCAGTGGAAGCTGCTGCAGCAGTGGCAGCAGCGGTGGGAGCAGCGGAGAACAAGACGAAGAACAAGAAGACGCGAGAGACTCCGAGAAACTACGAAGGAAGCGAAACGGCAGCGTCAAGCGCGAGGTTGACATCGAGGAGGGCGCCGTCTTGATAGCGTCCTGGGAACACACGACGGATCTCAACGTGCGGCGAAAGGTGTACAGGCAGTTGGATGAGATCGCCGGCACTGTGCGACAGCGACTCGCGCAGAGCGCGGCGGCGGACGGGGAGGGGGCGGCGGAGGAGCGCGGGAAGGAGATTGAGGGAGTGGACCAAGACAGGATTTTGCGCGAGGTCAACACCACCCTGTACGACTACCTCGGGTTCACCGGCAACGTCAACGACTACATGAATCCGACCAACAGGTGCGCCAAACCAGCGAGCTCATGCGACGCTTCAA
>CACVKS010000341.1:0-19252 GCA_902749335.1 Acanthamoeba triangularis
CGACAGAGGGAACCGGCTAGGCGGGTGCAAACGATACCCCAAGCTTGCCAGGAAAGACAAAGTCAAACAGCGACCACAGCTCGGTCAGGTTGTTTTGGATGGGCGATCCGGTCAGGATCAACCGGTGGTGCGTCTGACGCACACGGCAGATGTTGATGAGCCTCTGCCAAGAAATCATAGATACCATGTGGTGCCAATGAGAAAGCGGCGGTGGACGGTACCCGCAGCCGCTTGCACGCGAGGGTGATGTCGGCGTCGGGGTTGCGGATCTTGTCGCCCTCGTCCAGCACGGCGTACTCCCAGTCCACCTCGCACATGACCTCTTGATTGAGCCTCGTGCCGCTGTAGGTCGTAATCAGCACATGCCCTGCCACGCGGCACACCACCACGTCAGGCCCCTGGTCCGCGCACGGTGGTATCGCCCATCATCACAGGACGCTGCGCCGTACCATTGGTAGCGATTTGTTCGATCAGGTCGGACGCCGAGCCCGAATATGTCCCCGTGTCGTGGAGCACAGCCACGCGGAAGGGCGGCCACCACTTGTGGCACTCGCGCACCCACTGCTGCATGACCGTCGCTGGGCAGACAATGAGGATGGGTCCGTTCAACATCTCGCTGTGGTGTAGCCCAGCGAGGAACGACATGACCTGCACCGTCTTGCCCAAACCCTGCCCGAACACACCACGCAATCAGTAACTGTCGACGCACGACAGAGATGTATGCAGTGTGTGTCGTGTGTGTCGTGTTGGTTACCATCTCATCGCCGATGATTCCGCCAGCGTTCTGGCGATGCAGCTCCCACATCCATCGCACTCCGGTCTTTTGATAGTCAAAGAGGTTGTCGTACAGCTGCGCCGGCAGCCGGTAACCCCCGGAAAAGAGCACTTCCTCTCCCTCGTCCGGGTCGATGATGAGCTCATTCGCATCAAAGTCCTCATCTTCGTCCATCACTTCATTCTTTGCTTTCGTCTTCGTCTTCGTTCTCGTTTGAGCGGCAGGTCGCCCTCGCTTTTTGTGAGCCTTGCTTTCTGTGGCCCGTAGTGCCTTAATCTCGTTGTCGTCATCAACCGTTTCAATGTCGACGTCCATCTCCTCTTCCTCGGCTTCCTTGTCCTGTCGGTATTCGCCGTCCTTATCCTCGTTCCCGCCCACCAGCTCGTCGGTGCCGAAAGCGGGTTTGGTTGGCTGCAGCCTGGGTCTGCGCCGCCCGCACATCGTGCACACCGCCGAGTCCAGACTGTTGATGTAAGTGCACGACGCACAGTTCCATTCACCGGTTGTCGCACGCGCAGGGGTCGTTGCGCTCGCCTCCATCGCTTCATTCGCTTCGTTCTTTGATGTTTCGCTATGTTGCTCTCCGTCTTCCGCTTCGTTTTTGTCTTCGTTTTCCTCGGTCTTCACCTCCACGCCCAGCTGTTCGTTCGACTCGAAGCTGTCCTTTTCCTCTGAGTCGGACGAGTCGATCGTCACGTTGCCGGTCTCGATCTCCTCGGAGAGGCGCTCTTCCTCGTCTTCCTCCGCCTGCAGCTCCCCGTTCGCTTCGGCCTCCAGGTGACGCTTACGCTCGAGCTGCTGCTGCTTCTTACGACTCCACAGTTGCATCCGTCGGAGATACACCTCCTCATCTCCGTCATCGAGTTTCGCGTATATCTGTGGGAGTAGGGCAAGGTGCGATCAGCGAACATCGTCAACCGACAACCGAGTAGTAGGACATCCTCAGGCGTACGGAGAGGTCTCGCTTCGTGAAGCGCCGCTTGGGCTTGTTCTTCCTTGGCCGCATTCGCTTCCGTCCATTCTCTTCGTCGCTCCCATCGCCATCCCAAGTTCTACGTCCTCCATCAATAAGTGCCACACGAGAACGAACAAGAATCGTTTCTGAGGGAAGTGAGCGTACTTGTTCACCTTGCGACCCGCCCACTTCTTGTTCTGACGCGCCTGGGCGCGGTCTCGTCTCGTCGGCCGGCTGTCCGCGGGCATCACCACCCGCCGGTTCGTCTGTGGTCGTTGGGGGTCAACGTGATTGATTAAAACGAGGGTAGAGTTGAGGGTACCTCTGTGGCAGGTTGTGTGGCTTTCTGGTCGATCTTGTCGAAGGGCGTAATCCGGCCCAGGCGCACCAGCCGATCGTGCTCGCTCTCCTGCAGCATGGCGTCGAACGCTAACCACGCAGGCAAAGTGAGGAACGCGCAAGGACGTACGATTAGGGCGTGGAGCCAGATCAGACGTACAGTCGTCTTCCTGGATGGCGCGGTTGGCTCTCGCTGGCGTTGGCGGTGCAGCAGATGAGGCGGTGGATGACGACGTAGACGACGATGACGAAATAGAAGCTGAACCACCGTTCCGCTTCTGCTGCTTCAGTGCCTCCTTCGCCGCAAGGGCGATCATGACCTGCTGCYTCTTCTTCAGATCCTCGATTTGTTTTTTCTGCAACCAGGTCACGGAGCGGCCAGGATCAGCGATCGGTGCGCAGAGGTGTGCCTGTGTGCTACAACCTACTCCGCACCTTGACGTTCTTCTGCAGGTTGGCGGCGAACGAGTTGCCCGCCTTCTGCTTCGCAGCGGCCTCGGTCTCGGCCCTCAGGGCGTCCTGGAGGGTGGCGATCTGCATCCGGATGTCATCCAGCTTCTTCTGCAGCTTCCTCTGCTCCTGGTTCTCGAGCGCGCGCTGTGCCTGCGCGGGCAGCAACACCACAACAACCTGCTGAGCATCGCTCCCGCATGAAACGGGTGAGGCCAACGTTGTACCTGGGCGATGACGGTGCTCTCCACTTGCTCAGGGAGGTATGCCGCCACTGTGAATGCTTGTGAGCACTCACAATTCTTCACTCACAACAGAGTACAGTGCACAAAAGGACGCACCTCCAAGCGAAGAGAGTTGTGCAAGAGCATCGCCTTCGAATTCTTGGTTGAGGGGAATTGTGGGTATAGCTTCGGAATTGATGGAAGCAGATGCAGAAGGCTGCACCGTGCTCGATGATTCCTTTCTTCTGCGCTTGGCACTCGCCCCCAAAGCCTTTGATGAGGTTGAAGATTTACTGCCGCCACCTTTCCTCTTCTTCTCCCTCTCATCTACTGCCGCATTCCCTCCGTTTGCTGATTTGAAAAAATCGTTGATGCTGCTCTGCTTTTCCATCTCCCTATGCTCTCGCTCTGCTTCGGCCCACCAACCTTGCACGAATTGGTGGCGGCTGAGGATGACCCACGTCACCCCGAACTGATACTAATTTCCAAGAAATATTTCGTATTTGACACCAGAAGCTCGGAGCGGAGGGCAGTACCTGCCCTCAACGTGATGGCGGAGGAGAAAAGAGAGTGTAATAAATAGGGCGTGCACGTCTAGGCACCAATGACATACTCCATGATCTTGGACCATGTCGAGTCGCTCCGTTTGGGCACCTTCGGGCCGTAGAGGTCGATTTGGTGCCTGCACGGTTCATGTTGAGAATCAGCATTGGTGCTTCTGTGTTGTGCTTGAGCGAAAGAGAAAGAGAAAAAGAGACGTACGAGCCGGGCTTGGGCTGGACTGGTGCGTTGAGCGGGCGAGGGAACTCGGCGAGCGAGGAGCCCGTGGCTTGCGCCGCGGCGTCTGTGCACTCCGTCACGCCCACCATCAGGTTGCCGCCAAACGTCTTGCCGTTCCTGGAGAGCGCTTGTCGGGCCTGTGTCCTTGTCTGGAATCTAATATCCAAAGCCACGAGACGTGTAAGATCGTGAACCACTACCAGCWAACCCCAAGAGAGAGTGATTCGCGTACTGAATGTGCATCCAATTGCACTGTCCAAGAGGCGTCTTGTGACGTACAACCTCACCGATCTCTTGGAAAAGCTTGAGCACATACGAAGCTTGTGACGGCGGGAAGCCGAACACGGTCACCCATGTTCCGCTCTCGATGTCCAACTCCTCTCCAGGCGATCTGATGAGATGCAGTTAGTCTAGAGTCCTGGTTCGCAAAGGCGATAGCGAGGGCATACTCCATGTACATCGGCTCGATGGTCCTTGAGGGCACACCCTCCTGATCATACGAAGGAACAGATAAAAACATATCAGACTTGGCACTGCACGTGATAGTGCATCGCAAGAACTCACCTCTTCCTCCAGCTCGTCGTACAGGCTGCGGGTAGGAGGCTGCTCTTCTCCAGGGGCTCTGTACCAATCATGGACGCGGCTTACGTCAGTAGGCAGCGTCGTAAAGCTCGGAGGGGGGGGGGCAAGCGATGGCGTACCCTTCTGCAGACGACGTGGCGATACCGGGCCTGGACCGTTCTTCGACCATCTGCGGCCGGCGGAAGGGTGTGTATCCGGCAGCGGTGGGTGTTTGGCCAAAGCCAGGCGTGGATCCTGCCATGTCACCGTAGCGGCCACCACCGCGAGCTGGAGTGGCGATAGGTGTGTACACCTCATCGAGGCCTGCGTCACGACTGCACAGTGGAAGAAGAGGCGGCATAGCGATGAGCAAACTGCACAGTAGCGTGAACGAAGAGAAACTGAAGCGTGCGAAGGTACCTGCGCGTGCGGTCCTGGCCAGCGAGACCGCGAGCCGCAGGATTGTACTGAAAATCGCGAGCCGATGATGAGCTTCTCAAAAGGAATCAAGAAAGCCAGTGGGGACGTACCGGGGTGGAAGGAAAGAGGTACGACGTCATGGTGGTTCGCTGGGTGGTTCGTGGCGCAGTAGAGTCGCCTCCATAGTCTGTAGGTGTTCCAAAAATTAACCAGATGCGGTAAAAGACTCAATGCGGAGAAGGAATGCGCACCAGCTCCCATGCTGGGCCTGCGCTGCATTGGTGTCTGATCGCCGTAGTCGCCCGCGCCCCACATCTTTCGTTTGTTCTCACTTCGATCCACAAAATCTCCTCGTTCCAGCTGGCCAAAAAAATGGCGCGAAACGAAAAAATGTCCTGCCCAAGAAACGGGAAAGGAAAACAAGTAAAAAGATGGATGAGCCAGCACGCGACACCACAGACGCGTCATCTTCAGAAGGCGAAGAAGAAAGCTCGTATTCGGAGGACTCGCGGCATGCATCGGAGGAAGATGAATCTCTTGAGTTTGAAAGTACGTTGTTTTTTTTCGAGTTTACATTTATTTTTTGTGCTTTGGTGCTGAACCAAACCCTTCTATCCCAGACAAACGATTGCGGAGGGAGGTGGAGCGGTTAGAGGATAAAATTTACGATCTTCAACGTAGCCTTCGCCGGCAGCAACGATCTAAAGAGACCGCACCTGGGACACTCTGCATGATCACCTACCTCGACTTTGCCGAGTGCGTTCACCCTGAACCACACGCCCACAGGTCCTGGAGTGTCTCATTGTATGGTACATGATGTGTGTTACCCAGAGACGACATTCAGAAGGTCGAGGAGGTGCTGCTTCAGTGCCGCACAAAGGCTGAAGGAGCACGACGCTATGGCGCGCCTCGCTACGCGCCCAGAGCTGCCATTGACGTGCAATACATCAAGTTCATCGACCCTGAGCATGTCCGTATCCCACTGCTTGGCCGCTTATGAATCGCGTGCTGATGTCGCACCTCTGCGAAGGGCCCGCAACTGCTCCGAATCGGCGGGCAAGAGTACGCCGCGAATGTAGAGGCGCCATCCTTTATGGAGGTACCCATCTACCATCGTGCCTCGGATACTCCACTCGACAACTCCCCACCCAAAGAAAAGTAGGTACACCACCAACGCCGCTTCATCCTTGTACCTAACACGGTAATTGTGGGCTACTCCAACAGAGATAACGGCGAAAGCAAGTGCTTCAACTGTGGGCAGCCCGGCCATTCGGTCGCCGAGTGTCCCGAAGTACGTTACATTCTTGGTATTGATTGATCGGATGGTGAACTCACCTTCTGGCGCTCATATGCAGCCCCGAGATCAGGAAGCAATACAGCGCAACCGAAGAGAGTTCCTGGACTCGACTCCAGTTCGCTTCACTGGAAGGTGCGCTTGGTACCATTTACTTCTCAATAGCTCGACTCACCTTGTGATGCTTCGGTTGTTGTCTCTGCAGGTACGCTACGTCGCAGAAGGTGTTGCTCGACAAGTTCAAACCGGGTGAACTCTCGGAGGAGCTCAAGCAAGCTCTAGATATCCTTCACCACCCTCTCCCTTCACGAACCTCGCCTGGTGGTTGAATGCACGCCTGTTGTCCTTAACTTGTACCACGTATGGTAGACGGTGAGGAGCCACCCTACTACAGCAATATGCGAACGTATGGGTATCCTCCGGGTTATATCGGTACGCGCCAGCTTGGATTCCGTCCTGCAACTTGCTAACATTTTCACGTGTATGCATGTTGCACTCGACAAGGCCGCAAGCGAACGCCGCTGGGTACTCACAGACTTGTTGCTGTATCACAACTTCCTGTGGCTAAGTTTGACTCGCTTTGTATGTTCAGCTCGGAAGCAGGAAGTGGCAGTCCCCGAATTGATCTATCTGGACAGAGCAGATGAGCAGATAGCTCGTCATAATGACGATGAAGAAGACGAAGCAGGCGAAATAGTACAGTTAGTGGTGCGGCATTCTCCTCCCACTTACTTCGAGTGTGAGTTACTCATACTGCTCCCTCATTTAGCAATACCCTGGGCTCGGTCTCAACCTCGATCCGCTGCTGGTACTTTCACTCCCGCCTCTGCCTTCAACACCTCGTGGCGGTTTGAGACAAAGCGATTTCTTGCGGCAGGTGGAGAGGAAGTTTCCCACAAGACGCCCTCACAAACGAAAGCGCGAAAGCTCGGAAGAGAACATGGACACCGACATGGACATGTCAGACGATGACTGTACGCACCGCCACCCCAGGAAGACAACGCACTTCGCTAACGCGGTATCTTTCCCCCAACAATAGCTTCAGTACCTCAACCAGCACCGCCGCAGCAACATCAATATGCCTACTCCGCCGCGTATGGATATCCGTATAGCTATGGCTACGGCGTGAGCCCCTACGCGTATGCGCCGCAGACTGCCAGTGTTGCTTCCTCTCCCTATCAACCACAAGCTCCCCCGACCATCACAGCAACCTCCACACCACCGCCAGTGTTGCCAGACGCACCCTCGCCCGCACCCGTGCCCGCGCCTCCGCCCACGCCCGCACCTGCACCTGCACCTGCACTTCCACCCACTCCCGCATCACCACCTTCTCCGCAAAGGTCTTCGCCTATCGCCTCTTCGCAACCTTTAGGTGCCACCATGAGCCCACCCGGCTCGCCTTCTGCTGACCTCTTTGGGTCACTGCCACCCGTGGAGCCACCCGCCCCAGTCGCGCAAGGTAAGACTACCAGTGCTACCACCACGAGCCGCTATCGTAGCCTTTTTTTGATTGCGGTGATTTCCTCATGAGGAAGGTGCAGATCCACAAGCGCTTCAAGCCAAGCAGGAGCGACTCTTGGCTCGCTGGCGAACGATGGTGCAAAACCGGGTGCCTACAGCCAGTGCAGCAGCGGTCCAACTTGGGGGACAGCAGTTCCAGAAAGCAATGAGCCACCCAGGGTGGTCCCAACAGGGCCAATGAACTCTTACAGCTGTTCCACTTTGAAGATGCGCAGTTCGTTTACCACGCTTTGTTGTGCTACAGACAAAGTCGTGCGTGTTGTGCCTCGTGTGTTGCATGTGACATGGTCGTGTCGTGCTTGTCTGCGATCAAGGCCGTCTTGGGTGTAGGGTGTTGTGGCTTCCCGCCAAAAGAAACGAAACTGAGAAAATTCAAGAAATGGCATGGCTCGAATATTTGGCCACAAAGGGAAGAATCAAGTGGCGAAGATGATGGAGAGGGCGCATTTAGCCAGGGACATCGTGACGGAGCACTTTGGCGATGTCATAGGGGTATTTCTTCTCGCTTGGCAGATGCAAACCTGCCAATCTTGCCCTTTCGCCCAAGATTTCAATCCATTTTGTTAATTCCAGCATGATTCTTGGTGATGAACAGAAAGTGGCTGGCGCGCTGTTGACGAGGGACCGGTTGCTTATGCACGAGCTCGAAAGCATTACGGAGCTCGAGTTCTTGCAGGTGAAGAACAGCTTGCTCGTCCTCATTCAGCACAATCTCGTTTCGTTCATCGAGGAGCACCCAGAGGGCAATCCCCAGGACGTCCAAACGTACTATCAGGCCAACGTCTCCTTCATACTGTGGCGCCTTCGCTTCCCGCGCTTCCTTCAAGTAGCCAAACACCGTTTCGGCGACGAGGTGTGGCAACACTCACACCACACAAGCGCGCGCACACACCGCATTATCTCACTACCGGCAACGCTGGTGTACAGGGTCGCCTCATGGTGCAAGTACTGTTGGAGCACGGCCGCCTCACGCACGATCTGATCCTGCAGCACACCGCCCAGGCCGCTGGTACGTCCCGCCACCCCTTCCCTTTGAAGCCTTTTGCTCGGCTCACTCGGTTCTCCCGGCATAGGGTTCGAGCTCGCCGACACGATGCTCACGGAGTTGATCAGGCAGCGCTTCGTGGTGCGCGTGCCGGAGGCCCCTGGGCCGCAGCCGGCTGTCGATATCTCTACGCAATTGAACGCCGCGAGAAAGGCCAAGCCTGGCGCTGGCGGCGGCGACGAAGATGAAGATGACGGCGTGGGCATGAGGTCTGGCCTCAGTAACCTGAGCGAAGGCTATCGAGAAGCCAAGCCCAAGGTATAATCCTCTTCCTCCCTTTTTTGGCTGCAGCTACCACACGTGGTGCCGGTCGCTGTACTCATTACTGCTTCGAGCGCAGAAGCGAAAGTCAAAGGGCGGCCCAAAAGACCCTCAGCCCAAGCGGCAAAATGTTGATCCGCTCAGCGGCCGAATAACCGATGTCTACTGGTGCATCAACCCCGAACGCTTCAACATGCATTTCAGACATGAGGTACCGCAACAGCAGCCTAACATGTCTGCCTTCGAGCCTCGTCTGTGCGACAGTGTGTGTGCGATGATGTACGATATGAGTCCTGACCCCTCTATTTTACGGATTAGGCGATCATCAAGATGGTGGAGGAGAAGGTGGACGCCACCGCTGGCATCTACCTTCGAGTCATGTTCAAGATGATCGAGCCCTACATCCATTCGCTCAGCGACCATGACTCGGGTACGTCGCTCCGACAGCCTCGTACCGCACACCTCTGTCAGACCTTGACTTGACACATTTGCCCTACAGTGTCGGTGTCGACCACCGAGCTGTGGCAGGAGCTTAAAAAGGAGTACTCCTCGGAGGACATCACCCAGCACTCCGTGCTTCAGTACCTCAACGTTATGGTATCGCGCTCTTCCTTGTACATGCGGTTGCCTTTGCTCATCACCATTCGATAACGCCACAGGCAGCAGAGCAGACCATCCTGAAGAAGACGAGTGATGTCGATCCGTGCTCCTTTGCGATCTGTACGTCTAGCCCTGACCAGGAGTTGGTTTGGTCGGCCACGTAGGCGAGGAGAGACTAACAATCCTTTTTTTGCCACCGCGTTAGCGCTACTCGGCTTGAGCGAGTTCCTGCAGGCCAAGGTGATTGAGTCGGTCGTCCAGCAGCGATTTGGTGATCTCAGTTTGCGCATCTTCCGCCTCTTGAGGATGAAGAAGCAACTCGAACAGAAGGGGGTACGTGTCATTGAGAACCAACCGGCAGCGTTGTGCGCCATGCTCACTCTCGACTGTTGCACGCAACACACGCACACGTGACCAGATCGCCGATTTGGCGCTGATCCCGGTGTCGGAGACGCGAGAGTATCTGTACAAGATGCTGTCGTGCGAGTTCGTGCACCTGCAGGAGGTGCCCAGGACGGCTGATCACGCCCCCGCCCGCACCTTCTACCTCTGGTCTGTCCGCATGGAGCATATCAAGCGCCACGTACGTGCTTTCCTGGTGGCAGCGTGTGGCGTGGTGTGCGTCCGCGCGTGCTGATGAGCTTTGGCTACGGTGAGCAGGTGGTGAACGAGCTCTATGCAGTGCTGCGCAAAATGCACCAGCGGCTGCACCACGAGGAGACCTTCTCGACGGACCTCGAGCGGTCGAAGCCGCTGAGCGAGAAGGACATGACCCGCGTCATCGAAAAGCTCGAGAACGCCATCCTCCAGCTCGACCAGTCCCTCATGGTCCTCACCGACTTTGGCCGCGAGAGGAAAGAGGAGTGATGCACGCGGTAGGCGGCGAGAGCAACGCAATGGCTATTTCCCACTTGATGTTGTTGTTGCAAGCGCCAAAGTGTGCCACAACGTCACTCAACGGTTGAAGCTTCTTTGACGGGTCATGTGGAGTTCCACGAGGCGACAGTGCGTTGTTGGCCGTTAGTTTGGGCGCGGTGTGCTTGGGTTGGTCCGAGTGGTCGGGTTTTATTTTCTTCGGTCGCGGCCAAACAGGAATCAGTGCTTATTTTCTTCAGCAATCCGCCTTCAACTGCACACCGGTCGCCCACAAACAACTTCATGAGGAAACCAGGTCGGACCTAAAGACCTGCAGCTCTCTCTCTGGCATTATCGAAACTCGTCTATATGGAAGCGACGAACCGGGCGAGAAGAACCCCATCTATCTTCATCCTCTTCTTCTTCTTGGTTCTCTGCACGCTCGCATCGATTTCCGCGGCAGCCCCGGTGCCGACCCCAACCCAGGCGGGGGGCGGCAAAGATGGAGGGCAGCTGCAGAAGCAGTGCCTCTACGTCACCAACACGGGCAACGGCCGCTTGCAGGTGATTGATGTGGCCACGGCTCGTCCACTGCCGTTCTGGACCCTCGAATCGAGTAGTGGCTCTTCATCTACGCCCTCTCTTTCCGACGAGGGAGGCACGTCGCCATCTGCAATGCCGCTCTCGGAGGAGCAGCGATTGGTCATGGGGGCCAATCAAACGGGCCTCACGGTGGGCAAGAACCCGACGGGACTGTGGATCGAGCACCCCTACCTCTTCATCTCCTACAAGTGGCAGGGCCATATCAGCATTTACGATTTGAATAAGGGCCTAGAGCTGGTGGGGCGCATCGAGAATCAGAAGCTGCTGTGGTGCTGGAGCGGCCAGATCGGCTTCTCGCGCGACATCTTGTACGTCACGTGCATCGACGATCTGCAGATCCACCGATTCCGTTGGGAAGGTCCCGATCGCAGCCTCCTCAACTTCACCATCCTCAGCAGCATACCCACTCTTCGTCCGACCTACGGCCTCAAGTACTCCAATGTACACCTTCCCTTCCTTCAATTTATTGTTCCCCCAGACTTTATTTTTTATTTTTCCGCTTTTGGTATTAATTTCTCCGCTTTTCCTATTGGTTACGAAATGCAGAAAACGGACGACACTTCGGCGTTGCTGGTATCGACACCGTCCGAGAACACTGTCTACCTTCTTAATACGTCCTCGCCGACGCCAGGTACCCACCCTCTCCTTAGACAACGTTCTGATGGTCGAGAGAAGAGGTCTTCTCGAGAGGAGAACTGATCCGCGTTTGGGTCCGGACAGAGCTGCAACCGTTCGTGCAGCAACCCGAGCCCGTGGTGTCGTACTCGGGAATCGAAACGAGGTTTGACACTCTGTACGTGATCGACGGCACCAACTCCTTCGTGCGCTACTTCAGTATGAACGATCCCGACATATCCGGCGTACGTTCGCTCTTTCACATAACGCCAGCTTTCCTTTCGCATCACACTGCTCATTACGAGGGCGTTTCTGCCGTCGTGATGCGACCTCAGATCTTCATCGACTTCTCGGTCGAGGCCAACAACACGCTGGTTTATCAACTCAGCGACTTTGTCGATCTCGAGTTTGGCAATTACAATGCCACCACCGGGCAACCGAGCAACCTGTTTATCACCTCTCAGCGAAGCGATCGAGTGCGTTTTCCTAGTTATCCCGCAGGGCGTTAGACTTTCGGTGGTTGTTGCTGTTTTTAGTATTGACTTTGGTGTCTGCGTGCACCGCAGATCGAACTTTTCGACGCCGACGGGAATTACCTGGGTCCGTTCCTGGTCGGCAAGGAGGACGGCACCACCATCTCCGAACCTCAAAACCTGTTCTTCCACTCCTGCCCAGTGCTATCCTACCCCCAGATGAACAGTAATTACCACACAATCCTCACACATCTTGTCATATTGCCCGTACACTGTGCTGACCTTCTCTCTCTCTCTCTCTCTCTCTCAGGCCAGAATGCAGGCAAATCGGAGGGCTTCAATATTGATCTCCTGCTGGGGCTTCTCGTTCCTCTCGTAGCTATCCTACTACTAATGGTCTTTGTGGTACGGACACGCACCCTTACGCCAATGCATTACACAATCGGATGTTCGCCGACAAGGTGTGTTCTTTGCGTACTTGGGTAGTTTCCGCTCGCCCTGTTCTTCATCCACTCGTACCGGACCCGGCGGCGCACCTTCGACCCGATGGACGAAGAGGAGATGGGTGGAATGCAGCCCGACAAGGAGCGCAGGAAGTACGTCTACCGCGAAATCGAGCCGACCGACCTCACCCTCGGCGAGATCCTCGGCGTGGGCGCCTTCGGCAAGGTCTACCAGGGCTGTTGGCGAGGCGGACCGGTTGCGGTGAAGGTGTTCGACACCGTCAAGCTGTCCGAGGCCAAAGACGATGTGATCGACGAAATCAGGAAGGAGGCCGAGATGATGGAGAAGCTCGGTATGGAGACCCATCCCCCTTTGAAACATCATCAAAATCTGAGAACGCTTCTTGGAAATTCGTGCAGGCAATCATCCATCAGTGATCAGCTTTGTCGGTGCGATCACTCGCCCCTCCGAACACTTCAACGGCGTCGCGCTCGTCACCGAATACTGCTCTCGCGGGTACACATCGCGCTCATGTCGTTTCCTGAAGCTGGCGTCTTACCGGGAGTTACGGTCTTGGGCAGGTCGTTGTTCGAACTACTGGTCAAGGGAAGGGCGCGCGTGCCTCCCGCATTGCTGGTCCGCATGGCGCGCGATGCTGCCGCAGGAATACGCCACCTCCACCGGTACCGTGCACCAATCCAGAAACAAGTACAATCCAAAAGGCCACGGGAACTGATCCTGTGCTGTGTGTGCACAGGGAGCGGATCATACATAGAGATATAGCAGCCCGCAACGTGCTCGTTAGCGAAAACTACAGTACGCTTTGATGCTATCACACTCGCACTTTGTGTTGATTGTCTGACGTTGGGCGCAAACTGCTCTTCAGGTGCGTATATTGCCGACTTCGGTCTGGCGCGCGTGCTCAAGGGTGACACGGACACAACGAACAGCAACTTCGGTCCCGTGCGGGTAGGTTTCCTTCCACTGACCCTCACTGCCAGATGGTCGTGATCAGCTCACTTTCTTTTTGCCACAGTGGATGGCGCCAGAGGCGATGGTCCGGCGCGAGTATAGCGAAGCCTCAGACGCCTTTTCTTTTGGCGTACTCCTCTGGTAACTATCCACACGCCGCACACTGTGCGCATAATGTGGACTAATAGAATGATCTAAACAGGGAAATGGTGACACGCAAGGTGCCGTGGCGTGGCGTCGATTCCTCGCAGATCATCATCGCGGTAGCCCAGAAGAACACGCGCCTGAAGATCCCCAAGGGCTGCGATCCCATCCTGCGCAAGATCATGAAGGGCGTGTGGAAGGAGAACCCCAAGCAGCGCATGACGATGGCCCAGGTGCTGCAGACACTCACCGACTACCACAGCATCCTCGCCCAGTACGAGGTCGAGAGCGACTGCGACGCCGCCACCGACTCGGAGAGCGAGAGCGTCTTGGGCACCAGCGGCGAGCGACGGGCGCGCTCGCGAAGCGCCGGCGACCCGGTGGCCCACGCGTCGTCGAACGGCTGCGGCAAGGAGAGGAAATGCAGCAGCGACGAGAGTGGCGCGCGGGTGGCCGCCACCGACTCGGGGGTGGTGCTCGTCCCGCGGTCGCGCTCGGCCCAGCTCGTCCAGCGCCGGCATGCCGCGGGCTCCGACGCGTTCCGCATCCGCTCGCCACTCTCGCCGCGGCGACACCGACGACACTACCGACCACGCGAGGCTGAAGCCAGGGAGCTGCGGGCCGAGGTGCGATCGGACTCGTGGGAGGTCTACACCTGTTCCCTGCCACCGCTCCCGTCATCAGCATCGCCACCGCAAGCACTCGATCCGATAGTCGCCGCAGCCTACGAGAAAGAAGACGAAGACGACGACGACGACGAGCAGAAGACCGAGACTGAGAGCGAAAACGAAAACGAAGCGGAGCGGGAAAGGCAGACAGAGACTGAGACGGAAGACGATGCGAGTCGAGAGAGTAGCGGCGATACGCAGCTGTCGCCTATCACGCCACGGTTCGCGCTCGACGAGAGCGTGGAGGTGTACACGTCGCTCACGGTGCCGGCCACGAAGAAGCGCCGACGGTGCACCATCAGCGACGGGTTGCTGGAGCAGCAGCCCGAGCAGTAACCAAGACGACTTGAACCCTGCCGGACCATCATCATGACCACTCTAGCGGCGTCGAGGCTTGGCGCCTCAGCGACGCAGGCTTGTGTGCGGCGTGGTGGTGGCCTGGCACGCATGTACGGTACCCTTATTTATTTATTTATTGTAATACACATTTCCCTTCTCTACTTTACTCCCAAAGCACACATAATGACCAGACAATCAGGATGACATGGCATTCCTGGCTGGGAGTTGCCACAGCCTTTTTTGAGTCCATCCAGGTGGACTGTGCACAAGCTGCCTTGGCTGTCAAGGCCTGGGGTAGGTGGTGCCTTGGGACAGGAGACAGACTCACAAACAACAAACCTCAGGCATATTCATGAGCTGGTCTTGGCTGTAGAAGGTGGGCAAGCAAGTGTAAACCTGGTGTTCATGAAAAAGGGACAGTGTACCTTTTTCATAAGGCTTTTCTGTCCATGAAAAGTACAGAAATAGGTCTTTTTAGGCTGTATAATGTACAGATCAATTATTGAGAAGGGGGCAGGTGATGTGTTTCTGTTGGTGGGGGCTTCCAGATGGAAGAGAAGGGGCAGTTTGCATGGGTGAAGAGGATGATGAAGAATCTGCTCCATGGTGTGGGGAGGGGCAGGTTTATCAGAGGAGTAGGTGACCTTGTTGAAGTAGCAGGTGATGGTGGTGTGGTAGGTGGGTGTGGGTGTTGAGTTCTGTGACTGTAGTGGCAAGCCAGTGGGGACTGCTTGGAGATAGATGATGATGCCAAACTCCTTGGAAAGACAAGGTGCCGCATCATTCAGATCAAGTGCAGTATCACCTATGCTGATACCAAGATTGTGGATGTAGATGGAGACCTGGTGGAGGTGAGATGTGTTGAGTGTGAGTTAGCTTGGGTGATATTTTGGTAATACAATCCAACATGCATCATATGCATGTGCACAAAGCCATGAAAGTGGCTGTGCTGCATGAGCTCCTCTTCCAATCCAAAACAGCCATCATCAGCCTCTCTCATGGCCACATACACCATGCCAATCTTCACCTCCACAACATATGTGTAGAAGAAGAACCTGTCACCACAGCTGGCAGGGCAGGTGCAAAGCACATCATCTACTGGTCCCACAACCCCCAGTTTGGGTATGTTATGTATGGAAAGGCATGTAAAGGAGCCCTTCCTTGCTGACACAGCCCAGCAAGACCTTGCCACTGTACTACAGCACATGGGCAAACTACTACCACAGCAAAATCAGCTGGCCCACCAATGGCAATAAGCAGGGCCAGGCCTTCCTGTCCTCACTTGAGGCACAGTTTTGTGTCCCTGCAGCTGAGTTCCTTAGCTTGCTCCCCCAGCACACACAGGTTCACATACAGCTACATGAGCCCAAGGGCAGCATAGTTGTCCCACCAGGTTCTGCCATAGCCACCTGCCTTGTGCAACATGCACAGATAGCCCTGGAGGTGCACAATGCTGCCATGCTACACCTGTAAGTATAATTAATATTACATTTATAAATCATTGGGCAGCCTGTTTGTTGGCCTGGGGGAAGGGCATGCCATGGCAAATGTAGTTTTCAAGTGGGTTGGTGCAGCACAGGCTGCCAGCATAGAAGTTGCCACTGTTGATATACCTTGTCATGCAGGTGTGTAATGTAGACCTGGCTTACATAGGTGGGGCTGCATGCAGCAGGGAATTGGTTGTAGACAAGTGCAGTGTGGTAGGTGGGCTTGCATAGAGAACAGAAGGCTGACCCTGATGACCTGTTCATGAGCAGGTCCTGATATTGGTTGTCAATAGCCAGGCCCTTATGCTTGCCACTGACCTTCCTGTGGGTAGCTGCAGGGGGCAGTCCAGCTGAGGCATTGTTGTGGTTGTGGCTACAGGCAGGGAGGGGCATGGCAGGGCTGCAGCTGGCAGTGCCAGCAGTGTCCATGAGGGCATGCTTGCAGGTGCTGCCAAGGGCCTCAATCTGCTGGATGTCAGATCCTTGAGGAGGCCACCAAGCCCAGCATAGAGGAAAAGCTGGAGGCAGACCAGTGGTGGGAGCACTGACACAGCATGGTATGGCAAATTGTGGGCCCATAACAGGAACACTGTTGTGTGCTGGTAAGCCTGCACACACACAGAGAGAGAGAGAGCACATCCACATACAAATATGAATATAAAACATCTCATTAAAATTTAAAAACATCTTTGTCACAGTCCAAAGTACAGCTTCAACTGACCACTTCCACCATAAAATCAGGCACAGCACCACAGATCCTCACACAGCAAAGATGAACAAGACAGCAAATCAAGTGACCACAACAAAGAGTCCAACAGGTCTGATGAGAGAGCATCATCAACCAAGGGCAAGGATAGAATCAAACCTTCCTCCTCTTCCTCATCATCCTCTTCCTCCAGCACCAAGCACAAAGGCAATTCTACTGATCTCAGCTCCAGTCCCAAGCACAAGAGGCAAAGCAGTAAAAAGAAAGAGAGCTATCCCAAGTGCACCAATACCTCCAAGAGCCCATCTAGGCGCAGACACCATGAAAGTAGCAGCAACAGCAGCCAAAGCCAGGGCCCAAACAGAAGCTTCTACAAAGATGAACATGGATATGACTAATTCCAATTCATATAGTCAGAAATAAATTCCCACCTTTTTCTCATAGTATCTGAGTTATTTTTTTACTTCACTAAAAAGGTGATCAAAAGGTTACAACAAGATAAAGCACCAAAGTAGATTCACTTGAAAAAGACAAACTTCAAAATTGATTTTTTCGAGTTTTTAGTCATTTAAATCATAATATAATACAAAAATGCTCTCCATCAAATGACTGTGACTCACATTTCATCTGGCCAGAGGTTTTGAGGTAACATTCCCAGACATCATGCCCCACACCATTTGCAGCATGGAATTCACAGTCCAGTGCATTGGTGTCCCCCCACCACAACTACAACAGTCCTTCAGGGTGACAAAGGCACACACTTCTTCAACTCTCTTGGGCTGGTGACCTTTGACAGTCTCTTCATCAATTTCAAGCTGGGCTTCATTGGCCTTTCAAACAACCAAGGAAGCTTCTCCCTCAAGACCAACTTGAGCTGGAGCCACACCACACTGTTGCAGCAGATGGTGGCCACCAATGTGGCTGGCACAAAATTTTGGCACCCACACCATTTCCAGCCAATCATGGCCAAGGTCACAGCACAGCTGTACCACTGTTCACCAATGACAAGTAATGATAACATTCCTAGTGTGCCATTCACAATTACACATTTTTAATTCAGACCTGGTATACCAAGTAACTTATTATTTGGGGCATGTGCAGTGAACTTGGCAGTGGAGGAATGTAGCCTCAGGGCTTTTATTGGTGTGAAGAATGTTCTATGTTCACCAACTTGCGTTTTTTGGGGTGCTGGTCTGCCCCTGAGTGGGCCAGCCAGCACAACAGCACACACCCTAATGACACCTTCCAGGGACCATTCTTTGTTAACAATAAATTGACTTAAAAAATAGATAAAGAAGCAGCATACCCTCAACAGTGCTGTCGCCATCCAATACCCTCACAAATGTGAGAGCATAGCCCCCAGAGCTCACATGCTTCCATAGAGGAAACACACAGTGCTTCTCTGGCAAGTCCTGCACTGTACATTTTTCATGAACACCAGGTTATTCACTGATCAGTGTACCTTTCTCACTAACTATCTGGCATTATGTACAGTTACCAGAGCTGTAGCACCAGCACCTGTACACACTCCTGAGATTGTCTGGCTTGCACCTGTACACTTCAACCACCCAACTTTGGTAAATTTGGGAAATGTGTACAGAAAATCTCATGAAAAGGCAAGAAAAGGCAAGAAAAATGCACATACCTCGGCAAAATTGCAATCCGATGCACAACAGATTGGAAACCTGTACACAAAATAGAATTTTTTGAGTTTTGGATTTTGTCTGTGTGTCTGTACAAATATTCATGACAGTAAGTCAAGTTGTACAGACAGATGATGAAAACAGGGTAATTTTGGCTTTGTATCTGTACAGCTTTAGCTTTGAAAAAAGGTACACTGTACCTTTTTCATGAACACCAGGTTGAATGTAGCTATGTGCACCAACCCCTGCCCCCCACCACCACCACCAGGAATGTGACTGTTGGTATCCTAGAAGGTACACATGTGTACCAATCCAAGTGGTGCAGTAGTGGTAGCCAATCTGCATTCAGTAATTCTTTACATTCTTTGCACTTCACAATAAGGCCCATGACAGAGGAATCTTAACTTGTGCTCATTTAAAATGAGAGGTCCAGTCATTTTTAAAATGGGTTTTAAGTCTACTTTTGCATGGCTACAACTAATTTTGCCAATTCAAAACATATTAGATGTGTATTTTGTGCCTTTAGTGTAACTCCAACACAAAATGGTTCTGCAAGTTGGAAGTTGAAAAAAAGTTGTCTCTCCTTTTTCTGTGTCAAACAGAATTGTGTGTATGCTCTCTTCTGGCAGTGTGGGTTAGCACCTCACAGAATTTGATGGTGCAACTCTACAGCTTTTTATATTCATGTGCAAAGCATACACAGCTCAGAGAGCACCTTTCCCAGACAGACAATTAAACATGCCATTTGAAGGAGGGCACAGGGAAGGTGGAAGGCCCTCCAATGAAGACCACAACATTGGCATTGTTGCACAAGAACATACTTCATACTCAGACAATGCTCAGCAATGGCATTGCATACACATATGTGATGAAAAAGGTGCAGTACCCATGTTGCCTGAAATGCCAAGCATATTGACAGAGTGTTGTGCTTGGTGAAGTAGGAGTGTGCAAGAGGTGCCAAAGAGCCTTTAACTCTGTCTTTATCTGGACAAAACATGATAGACTCCATTCTGTATGGCAAGTGAGCAGAATGGCACTGTTCTGACAAACCACACATAAAACAACAAAGAAAAAACAA
>CACVKS010000342.1:0-19241 GCA_902749335.1 Acanthamoeba triangularis
AATTTCGCTTTGTGAGGTGAGCTCTGCGTGCACTCATCTCATGCTCGCCAACTGGACAGCCTGCCTCGCCTCTTCGCCGAAGCCTGGTGTCGCTCTGGCGGGCGGCGCCAAGACATCAGTCCATCATGATCGGAGCGTTTAGGGAGAGTCCGACTTCTGGAAGCAGCTCACCGAGACACTGAGAGTCAGCATCGAGCGGCACCTCCACGCCTACAACGTGCGCCAAGCTGCCTTCAAATCCAACCAAGGTCGCCAAATCGCCCAGCGGCAGCGAGAAGGGGAAGGAACGGCTGACTGACGACCTCGATGACGAACCGGGTGAGTCGCACATTCTCCTTCCCGCACCAACTGGCGTTTGGTTGGCTTACCGACGTGTTCCACTGCAGTGACGGTCGAGGATGTCTGTTATCAGGTGACCATCGGTGCGGACCTGCTGCAAGTTCTGGCATGGGAGGTGTTCCTCGTGGACGATGTAAGCGACCAGCTCGACGCCTCAATGCGGGACCAGCTGAAACTCCCCGCCTCAAAGAGGAGAAGCAGGACAAGTGGTTCGGCGGCGACACTGGCATCGCTGTGTACCAACGTCCGCACCAGCAACTTGACCTGCTCCTTGAGCTCCTCTATTGATGGCTCGTCAGTAACTGACGATCAATCGTGTGCAGGAAGGCTTCAGCCACGAGCGTGCATGAGGGAGTTAGTACCGAACAATTTGCGATCGTAGTGGTGGGTGGCGATGCTGTGGCAACCCCGGCCGAGTCGTGGCAAGAACCGGGACCAGCGTGCAAGATCTGGAAACTATTCAGACTGCGATCGACGCGTTCCTGTCCATCGCGGAGGGTGAGCGTGACTACGGCATAGATTACCACTACAACGCGTCGCTGCTCCGGAACAAGCTTTTCGACATCCTCGACAAGGAGAGGAACGGCAATGTCCCTGCCACTCCTGCGGGCGTACGCCCCAATAACCCTAAGTTGCTTGCTCTCCTCCGAGTTACCTGATCTCACAAAACAACTTGTCTGCCTTATACAGACCAAGCGATCTGATGATTTCAACGCGCACTAATTCATGCGAGCTGTGCATGTGGTGAACAACATGCTCTCCGTACTCCACGACCAGCACGAGCTTATTCACTCCTGGTAGGCCCGCACAACACGCATACACGCACATGGCCTGCAGTTCGCTCATCGTTTCCTCCAGTTTTTCTTGCACTACGGGCGAGCATTCTTGGAGATCACGAGCCTTAAGCAGACGGCATCTTCAGTAGTGGCCGTGCCTCAGGTGCGTGTCAACCCTCCCCTCTCCGCTAGAATTGTACTCAGCGACAAGATATGTGTGGAAGCTGAAAGGCGCTGTATTCCTCACCACCATCCAGGCGTCGGCATCGCTCATTCAGCAGTCGGCCGCGGCACTGCAGCGGACAAAAATGACAAGATTGTCAACGAGCGACTGCAGGAAATGGCCAGCCCGCTGCTGTTCCTGCTCAAGCGCCACTACGCCCGCGCCAACAGCAGACAAGCGGCAAGGAGATGGAAGGTACGAGCTCAGAAGCATACGCCCAACCTGGCCTCTGGAGTGCAACTGACATGTGCGCATATGCACACTACCAGGACGCATGCTCGGGCTCATGTACAACCTGGTGGTGGCGCTCCAGAGCGGCCAAGTACCGATCCCCTTGAGGTCTCCTCCCTTGGTCACCATTAACGCACGCACGCACGCACGCACGCACGCACGCACGCACGCACGCACGCACACGACGCAGATCTCTGTCTTTGCGCAGCCCGTTACCAAGAAGCAGAAGATGCTGGCGCAGCCCATTGTCGTCGGGAGTCGGCGGGACGGAGCAAAGACAGAAGGAGCCGAGCACCGCGGAAGGCCAAGAGCGAGGCCACGGAAGTGCGGCCGTTCTATCTGGTGGGGGCGCAGCGCATGCATCACATCCTGCGCAACTGCCTCTCGTTCCCGCGCGCCGTCGGCCCGCAGTTGGCGCCCACCCTTCTGGCGGCCGCGCGCGCTGACCCACGACTGCGGCACATTGCCTGGGACGGTGGCCTATCGCCCGCTCTTCGACCCCTACCTTTTCTTCCAGGTACCACACACGCGCACCACCCGCGAAACTTACTCACTCCCATCCTTGCTCGACACTCACACCGCGGTACAAAGGTTGGGTCGAAAAGGGAGGCCACGGGTCAGCAGCCCGCGTGCCGTGAAGGGCTTGATGAGGAAGTCATCCGCGCCTTCGGCCAGGCCTTCGGCAATCGTTTCCTTGCCGGCTCGGGCCGAGAACATGATTACCGCTTGTCCTCCAGTTCGGCCGGGAACTGTGGCGGTCCGTGAGATTTCCGGGAAAATGAAACCGCACATTTGTGGACCGTTCCGCGCACATTCCAAAGATTCCAGTTAGGTTCCAACTTTTGTGACAACAAAATGATATGTGGCTCAGTTGGTTCGCCAGCTGACTCCTTTTCCCTACCGAGCAGGTTCGAGTCTGGCCATGGACATTAGTCTGCTCGGGATTCTTTCAGCGGGTTCTCCACCCATCTTTCGGGGTGGAGTTTCTTCCTGCGCAATTTCTGCTACCCGAGCTCCCTTTGGAGCTCCCCCACCACTCGGGGTTATGGGGGCCTGGGGCTCTGTACCCCTTCCATGGCATTGCACTCTCGCTAGGCCCTCAAAACCCCGAGCCCAACTCCCTACCCTTGCAAGTCTGGGCCCTCCGGCCCTAGTTGCTGGCTGCGCGGAACATCCCGGATCGACGGGGCGCAGATAGTAAGACGAACTCGCGAACGTGGTGCTCTTCAAGCTGTCGACATTCTACGGATGCTTGTATCTCCCCGCCAAGACGTTGACTTGGCAAGATGTATTCAGCAGTACTTCGTACTTAGTCACTCATTAAGAGTGCGCTGGATGTCTACAATAAACAAACAAACAAACAAAATGATATGTGACTATTTTTAGACCTTTCCTAAAAAGGTCAAGATGGTACCACTCTTAGACCCTGAAGTATTGCACAGTATGGCACAGTATTGTACAGAATAGTACACTATTTCACCCAAAAAACCTTCTCTCCAAACAGAGGCTTTCCTTGCTGTTTTCTCTTTCATTTTGAGGCCATTTTGGCATTATTTCTGAGTTGTGTACAGTTGTAGGGACAACAGACCTCACCAATCTGTACATGGGAAGGTGGTGTTAAGGAAAAGGAGACACTGTCCCCTTTTTGTGAACACCTGGTTTACAGTATAGTACAATTTCATTCAGTATTGTGTATGAACTTGTGCTCATTTGAAAGAGAGGTCAAGAATGACTGTTGGGTAGAAATTCCTTTTGCACTGTAATTTTTGATTTTTATGCACATTTTTCTGGGTTTTTTGATTAAATGTGGTTGTAATGCAATAATGTCCATTATGACCTTGGTTTAGGACCAACATTCTCTAACTATCTGGCATCATGTACAGGTTATCAGAGCTGTTGCACCAGCACCTGTACACATGCCTGAGATAGTCTGGCTTCACCTGTACACTTCAACCACCCAACTTTGGTAAATTTGGGAAATGTGAGCAGAAAATCTCAGGAAAAGGCAAGGAAAGGCTACAAAAATGCACATACCTTGGCGAAATTGTGATCTGATGCGTGTTGGATTGGAAACCTGTACACAAAATAGAATTTTTTGAGTTTTGGATTTTGTCTGTATGTCTGTACAAATATTCAAGAATTTTGGTGAAATGAAGTCCTTTTTCATGACCACACCATCAAATTTTTGTGAGTTGCTGTCAGAAGAGAGCATACACACAGTGCTGTTTGACACAGAAGAAGGAGTGACAACTTTTTTGGTCTTGCAATGTTGGCAGGCAAGTAGACTGTATAGGCACTTTGCAGACTCAACAACTTCTATGAAACTCAAGCTACAATACCACACTCTTTTGGTGTTGTGGATATCAACATCACACTACCTCATGCTGCCTGAACTGGAGGCTCCAGAATACAATGTTGGTGTGTGCTCATATTTATTCTCTTTGTTACAGACCTACCTGGCTACAGTCACAGGCTCAGCTTTTCGAGTGCTATGTCAAACCCAGGCTTACAACAATCACCATTTTTTATGCTCTGTTGCTCTTATGTTTGTATGTCTGTACAAATATTCAAGAATTTTGGTGACATGAAGTCAAGTAGACAGATGATGAAAACAGGGTAAATTTGGCTTGGTATCTGTACAGATTTATCTTAGAAAAAAGGTACACTGTCCCCTTACACTACTGTACAGTAGTGTACACCACATACCATACACTACTGTACTGTACACCACATTACTCTCTACTAACTTCAACCTTTTGGCCTAGAATACAAGTCTAAACCCTACCTGTAACCTCTGGCCAGATGAAATGTGAGTCACAGTCATTTGATGGAGAGCATTATTGTACTGTTAAAAATGAAAATGCAGATTAGATGATGATTTAAATGATTAAAAATTCTCAAAAAATGATTTTGAGGTTTGTCTTTTTCAAGTGAACCTACTTTGGTGCTTTATTTTGTTGTAACCTTTTGAATAAGAGTGTCTAAAATTTGGAAGAATTTATTTAGAAACTCCAAAGATCATGGTAAAAAGCCTTTTGTTGAAATAAAATGTTATTGAAATTCACATATGTGTATGCAATCATTTTGAGGGGCCATCCCAACTATATAATTGTACTTTTAGTGTTAGGTGTCTCATCTTACTGAAAAATAGTGTGTATGCATACATGACAATTTTAAGGGGCCATCCTGGAGTTTTTTTTGAACTATTACAGTTGACATGTGAGGGAAACACCAGAACAAAAAAACCAACAACATGCCACATTGACAAATAGAAAGGTGTGTGGTGTATAAAATAATAATAGTAATAGTAATAATAATTTGATTCGACTGACGTCGACACAGGGTGCAGCCAGACGTGATCTTCTAGTTGGCGATGCTGCTCAAGCTCGACCTGAACTTCATTCGCATGACCAACCTGCCGGGCGAGATCGGCCAGCTCACCAACCTCGAGGTGCGGCCCCTCCCGCCCTCCAGGGCAGCCGCAACTTTCCGACGTCTCACGTTCTTTACATTGCCGTGCACGGCACGGCATTGCTTCGCTGTGGACAGATCCTGCAGCTGCGCAAGACGATGATCAAGGTGCGGCCGCGCGAGATCACTAACATCCGCAAGCTGACCGACCTCGATCTCAGCCTGAACAACATGACCACTGGTAACAACACACACGACACGACGCACACGACGCACAACGGCACACACAACTTTGTCGTCGTGTTCGCCGCTGACGTCACTTACACCTCCACCAATTCGGGTGGGTCCGGGTGGTCGCGTGAAGTGCCGGAGGAGGTGCTCTAGCTGGCCAACCTCCGCACGTTGGAGATCATGTACAACCACCTCCAGGCCCTGCCGCCCGAACTCGGCAACAAGCTGGGCCGGCTAAAGAACCTGGACGTGAGCCACAAAAAGCTGACCAAGCTGCCCCCCGTCCTTTGCTAAGTACGCGTCTTTTCGATGGCCCCGAACGTGATCACCTGCAAGAAAACGGCCGTTTTCTTGGATCGTCAGCTGACACACAAGTGCCAGGTCCGGAACCAGATCTGTTCCCAGTCCAAATGGGACCCAGGCGAGGCGGGGTACTGGCGGGGTACTGGTGCTGGTCACTTGCATTTCCTGTGGTATGCCGGAAATTAATTCTGCTATTTTTGCTGCAGGAAGCAATCCTTCCCAGAAAAAAGAGGAATAAAATACTGGTTTTTACTGGCTTCCTCTTCGGCGCGTGCGCAGACCTGTTTGTTTCCTTATTAGCGGGCCGTGCCCAGCAAAGAGAGAGGGGGTAAGCACAAAGAAGATCGAAGAAGAAGAAGATCATCTAGGGGACGGTCACCTGCTCGACCAGATGCACCGCCACATCGCTTGGGGCGACGATCACCCACGGGTGAAGTTTCCCTGGCCAGTCATCTTCATTTTCCACTCAGCACCAGCACACAGAGCCAACAAAGAAGTAGCGCCGCAGTAGTAGAAGAAGATGAACCACGACCACTTGCAACTCGAAGGGGAGGACGACTACGTAGGAACTTGCTCCATCTGTTTGCTGGCCTTCAGCCCGAGCGAGGACGCCCGCGTGCCACGACTGCTCCAGTGCGGTCATTCCTTCTGCACCGCCTGCCTCACCCTCCTCCCAGGCGCGACAACCTCTACCAACGCCGAAGCCCAAGCCCAAGCCCAAGCCCAAGCTCAAGCCCAAGCCCAAGCCAAGGCTACGTTTCTGCGGTGCCCGAAGTGCCGCACCGAGACGCGTGCTCCTCTGGTTCTGGTCGATGGCGAGGTCGCAGCGGACATCAAGAGCCTTCCGCGCAACTTCGACCTCATCGACCGCCTCACCTTCCCAGCCCAGAGGCATCCGCTGCTGACTGGAGGAGAGGCCTCGGCGGCAGCGCGCGAGTGCGCCAACTGCAGTCAACCGGCGGAGAGGTTCTGCGAGCAGTGCGGTGGCACCTACCTGTGCGAGCCTTGCGATCTTCGGATTCACCGGTTCAATGCGCTGCAGAGGCACACGCGTGTAGCGTCGGCCGACGCGCCCGACCCGCGACTCGGATGCGAGCACCACCAGGGAAAGAAGGTGGAGATGTGGTGCGAGCGCGATGGCGTGGCCATATGCGTGATGTGCCTCGCGACGGGACCCCACAAGGGCCATGACGCCATCACAATCGAGGAGGTCGAGCAGCGAGCGCGCGAGGTCGCCTGGCTCGAGATGGCCGAGGTCGAGGCCGTCATGGCCGAGGTCGAGGTCGCAGTGGAGATCCAGGAGAAGCGCGAGGCCAGCGAGCAGGAGAGCGCGCGCGAGGCGCGTGCAGCCATCGAGCAGCACTTTGGCCGGATGCGCGAGGGCGTGTCGCAGCAAGAGCGGGCGCTCTGCGCCGAGGTCGACGAGTGGGAGCGCAAGAGGGCAGAGGCGGCCGCCAAGCGGCGGAACGGACTGGCCGAGGCCCAGATGCAACTGACGGCAGCCAGGACGACCCTCCAGCAGCGCCGTCAGTTCGGGCGACCCGGCACTTCAGGCGACTCGACGGCAGCCTGCCAGGCGGCGAGGACTGCGGCAGCGAGGGCGAGCAGCAGCGTCATCGCCTTCGTAAGCGACGAATCGTGGGATCAGGCGGTGGCCACCTCGGGTCGCCTGAAGCGTCGGCGCATGGCTGCCGATGCCGGTGGTGTCTTGCGCGACTACGCCACCATGACCATGGCCCATCGCACTCTCGGCTCGGTCGATCAGTTCAACAGCCCGTTTGGTGTGGCTTTCGACGCGGAGGGGGGCCACATCGTCGTGGCTGAGAACTGCAGCTTGAAGGTGCACGCGTGCCGAGCCGACGACGGATCGTGCATCCGCTCTTTCCGCCCTGCGGGCTCGGGTAACCCGTTGGAGTGGCCGTTGGGCGTGGCGGTGGATTCTGCGACGAACTGTCTCATCGTGACCGAATGCACCAGCCATCGGGTGCACGTGTGCCGCTCCGATGACGGGTCCATCGTCCGCACCTTCGGCTCCCAGGGTACCGGCCCCGGCCAGTTCCACAGGCCGGCCGGCGTAGCGGTCGACAAGGAGGGCCACATCTTCGTGGCCGACCTCCTCAACCACCGGGTGCACGTGTGGCGCGCCAACGACGGGTCCTTCCTTCGCACCTTCGGCTCCGAGGGTACCGGCCCCGGCCAGTTCCAAAGGCCGGCCGGCGTGGCGATCGACGCGACCACGGGCAACGTCATCGTGGCTGATGGGGGCAACCACCGGGTGCACGTGTGGCGCGCCAACGGGTCCTTCATCCGCACCTTCGGCTCCATGGGCAGCGGCCATGGTCAGTTCAGGCACCCCGATGGTGTAGCGGTCGACACGGCGGGCAACATCATCGTAACCGACCGGGACAACCACCGGGTGCACGTGTGGCGCGCCAACGGCGGGTCCTTCCTCCGCACCTTCGGCTCCGAGGGTACCGGCCCCGGCCAGTTTCAAAGGCCGGCCGGCGTGGCGATCGACACGGCCACGGGCAACATCATCGTGGCTGACAAGGGCAACAATCGGGTTCAGCTGTGGTAACAGAAACGGAGCGACTGGTCGAGCGTGGTGTTCCCGCACATGATGTGCCACACACACACACACACTCACAAAAACAAGAACAAAAACAAAAACAACTACAAATACAAAAAAAGGGCTTTAGCCCATCACACCCCAGGTTCCCACTGCTTTCGTTCCCCTTCTTGAGCTTATCCCTGACGACGAGGTTGGATCTGCTTCCGTTGTTCCTGGCCAAACGAGCCAGCAACCAAGCGCGAAGCTCCCTTCTGAACTGAGCCAAGAAGAGGAAAAGGGGAGGTACCAAGAAGAGCATATGTGGCGCGTTGTAGGAGAAGCAGTTGGTGGCTGTGCGCGTCCACCGGCTGTCGGGAGCGACGAGACCTCGGTCGTGCCAACAAAAAAGGATTGAGGATTGAAGACAGGGCAACTTCGATGGGGACTGGCGAGGCTTGAAGTGGAAGCCAAAGAGAGGTGAAGTGTTTTCACAAGCAGTCGTTGGTGGGCGAACAGGCACACGTTTCAGCTGTGCAAGACACGGGGGCGTCAAGTTCCTCAAGTCGAGCCACCCAAGTTCAGCCCACCTTCAGGTCCGCGGCGGTGTCGCCGGCGCGGCCGGGCCTCCGTCGCTAGGGCTTAGCTGGCGAGTGTCGGGGAGGCGACGACGCTCGACAACGACGCTGAGAGCGAGTTGCGACGCGATCTCGGCCGCGCCACCGCTGGGCTTACCCGCTCCGCCAGGATCGCGCTACGCTTGATCGTCGTGCCCCCTATCGCCGCCGATGCTAAGGCCGGGCTGGGTGCGGGCAGCACAGGCAGCGACGTCGAGTTGGCGCAGGACGACGTCATGGGCTGGGACCCAGTGATCGAGGACCAAGACGACGATGTAGGCAGCGGGAGTGTGGTCGACGTCGCACGTCGACATGATGTTGTCGACCCCGGTGTTCGGGACCCGTTTGTTAGTTTGATCCACAGGGCTACGTCTACGGGGTCGTCGGCGGCGACTTTGCGCGGATTCGACGCATGTGCAAGCATCTCAACGATCTCCAGAGCCGGAGGAGCCAGCCCAATGTGCGCAGGAAGCGACTATACCAACGTCGCCAACCGAGACTGGAACGGAACCCGTGGCATCTCGCTACGTTTCCTCACCGAGTGGGCCGGCGACCCCTTCGTGGAGGAGGATGACTGACCAACAACAAACAAGCGCCGGGAGCAAAGGAAGCCTCCGATCTCTCCCGGCTTTGGGGCTAAGGCCCTACGCCCCCCTCCCGACGACTGTGGCCGAATGACGGCAGTGCATGGATCTAGCACAGAGAAAACACCGCAGGAATGCCTGCGTGATGCCTTGTGATAGGTTCGAATTTAAGCGAACCTGCGATGATCACACTTGCCACCCGACTCGCGGACCATCTTGTTCGACATGGAGTCCAACCATGACTCTCATCTTTGGTTCAATCACGCGTCGCCGCGCAACAACCCGGCGATTTTCGGAGCTCCTTCCGGCCCCTCGTAGGCGACTGCACCGATGGCTCAAGTGAGAGAAGCTGGAGCTCGTGGCCCCGTCCTCGCTCTTCCCCTTGGCTACTACTTCTGGAACAGGTTGATCTTGCTCGGCAAGGTACCGCGTAGCGAGCAAAATCCACTTTTTGAGAGCAAAAAGCCCGGCAAAGAGGTGTACCGCCAGAGTGGCCTGCAGCCGCTTGGATGTAGTTCATTCCTGTCCCATAGCAACCCAACTACCAGGACCCTATTTTGCACCTGGCCAATGATCACACAGAGCTGCACTACCCGTGCCTGCTCATTGCCATGGCACCTGTGACGACAGCAACAACTTCACCAACGTGCGCCTAATCCATGTGTGAAGAAGAAGTGGGACGTGGCCTCTTGGACGGCGAGAGCAAGAAGTGGAAACAACAAGAAGATGAGTTAGCGTGCTGTACAAGAGAGGAGCGAGAGAGCGAAAGAAAGTTTTTTCAAAACCATAGTGCGCTGAAAGGGCAAAGCGGGAGAATCCTGGCGAGAAAAGACGACGGTCAGGTTCCGGATACTCTCTCCTTTCGAGTAGTACGAGTGCGCGTGCGCGTGAGTGGCGCTGCATCCGGCTGCGGTCGCGCCTCCTCCAGTCCTTCGTCTACCACGCCTTCAATCCCGACACCTTCGCCGACCAGGTACGAACTGAATGACCGGTCAACTGAAGGACTGGTCCTATCCACAACCGCTCTTGTCTGGGGCTCACCCCCCTCCTCTCTTTCCGTTTCAACAGTTGCCGCGGGCAATGTGCACGCACTTCCTCAACTTTGACGAGAGCGCGGAGACGTGACGATGGCAGATATGGCGTCGTCACGTCCTCGACCTCCTGCGGTGATGTTCGCCGCAGCACTTGAAGTGGGCCGCGTGCGTTTCACTTTCCCTCGAGCTGGCTGCGATCTTTCGTTCGCCCAGTGTACAGCGCGAGCGGACCGAAGTACCTGGTGGAGCGCCGAGTTCGCGCTGGCTTGACCAAAGTGGTGCAGAACCTGGTGAAGTCCCAGTCACACATCACCACCGATATCTACAAGCCCTCCATGGAGCTCAACTAGGCACTCGCCCCCCCCCCCAACGCTCCTCGCGTTTCTCTCTGACCGACGCTGACCGTTGCTTCCGTGTGTGTGTGTGTGTGTGTGGTGTTTCAGATGGTGGCCCTCTTCGTGCGAGACCTCTACCCTGTATTCCATCGGGGCAGGATCAACACGCTGGAAAAGATTTACGGCCGAGTCCATCTCCTGTACGCGACTTTGCTCTGTGGGCGCGTGGGTCTGGCATGCAGCTGAGCTGACCGTGTACGTTTTTATCTGTTGGTTTTTCCCCCCATTTTTGTGAAAGCCGGCTCCTCGAATGAGGGGGTGGGCGCGATGGAGCTCGCGGTGCTCAGGTTCCACTTCTTCAAGATCTTCACCGACCACGAGTGCTTCATCTCCATCAACCTGCCACCACTGCCCTACGAACTGCAGCCCGCCGACATCTCCTTCGAGGTGCGCGCGCCCAAACTTTCTTCAGACTGTCAAGCTGGCACGGGCCATCGCCATCTGCACGCTCAGCATGCTGCTCACCAAGCCTCTCGCGCTTCCACGACATCACGCCCATCGTCGCCCAGCCGCCTTCGCGATCCACCCAGGGCAAGCACACGCGGCAGACCCTCTTCTTCTGCGCTTGGCAGCATCCAAGAGGACGACGATCGCCTGATCTGATCAGGTGGCGATGTCGCGCGGACCCGAACCGAAAAGGGAACAGTGAGGACTCGGAACCCCAGCCCCCCGCGTAATGTCCGGGTGTGCTTCCCCTATGGAGCAGTCATCACTAATATTGTAATTAAACCTTTTTTTTTGAAGTATTTCCGGAATGCAGCCCATTTGCCGACGTGGCGGAGCTGCAAATCTTCAAACGAGCCTTGTGTCGTTGCATCACCATTTATCCATTGTTCTACGCTCATTGATTGATTTGATAAGTTAGATCATAAAAGATTTGTGCCGGCATTATGGAACCCGATAACCATCAACTGAAGGAGGAGAAGATTAAGCTGAACGAAGAAGATCTGGATGGCATCCCCGAGCAGAAGGTGCGATCCATTCCGAGCATTTGTGCTTCAATTGATTCACATCGACGGACGTGCACTCCAACCTCAAAATCAAAAACAATCTTGACCTTAACCCATCTCTCTTTGCTGGTGCAGGAGTACTCTCCTGTGGCCGAGGCGCTGGCTGAGTCAATCGTCGCAGCCGAGAGCTTCTGACACGCCACCGTCCGCTATCTCAACTCGTTTGACCGTACGCGCTTCCTGCCTTCTCTGTACCCGCCCTTGCTCGAGTTTGTGGTTCGTGCGTGCGCCTGGGCACACCAGAGCGACATGCGGTGACGCAGAGGGCGTGGGAGAAGACGGCGGAGGTGGGTGGCATGGCGATGGCCACGCGGTCACCAGGAGCCCGGGCAGCGCGCCTGCCTCGCGCTGGTCTACTTCCCGCTCGTGCCCCTCCTCCTTGACGCCTACGGCGACATGGAGCCCGTCCATTCCATCGAGAAGCGGGGCCTCTACGTGTCGCTCCTGTTCGTGCTGCGCAACGTCGTGTCGCAACGTCCACCGCGCCTTCATGCGGCGGCGGTGGCGCCTCGAGTTGGTCGAGCGGCGGCACCGGTTCCTGGACCTGCTCGCGGCCTGCGTGGCCACGTTCGAGTACGACCGGGCCAACGCCAAGGGCGCCATCCTGCAGGGCCCGTCGTTCGCCTTTGCCACGTCTCGGAGAAGAAGGCGCCCGAGAGAGCCCGCGCAAGAGCTCGCTCGGGGACTCGGACGCCGACAAGTCGCAGGAGCCGGGCAAGGAGGGCAAGCTCAACTGCAGCGTGGCGATGCTGAGGTCGTCGGTGGCGCCCAGGATTTCTGGGATGTCTCGGCATAGCTCTAGCGTCGTGGCCCACATTTTTATTTTATTTTTATTTTTATTTTTATTTTTTTAACGGAACTGCAAACCACATAGGCTGAGTCGATTCCGACAGGCAGAATGTGTGAGCTTGTTGGCTAGTCTCGAAACCAGATGGGCGACACGGAACCACGTCACGCACGCCAGAACAGCACACGCCAACCACAACAACACGCTCTGTATCAACTGACCACAATCGGGTGAGAAACGATCGTAAATAAAGAGTCAGAAGAAAAAAAAATGTGGGCCCAATTTTCTGGCCTTCTCTTAATCTTGAGTGCAATGTGAAGCACGTCTTAGAGGGTGGCCAGAATGGCTTGGACCTCCTTAACACCGCGGTGGCTATCGCCGAGCACCACCTCACGCTCGTGAAGGATCTTGAACTCCTCTTGCACCTTTTTGGGGTCGACCCCGGCATGTTGGGTGAGCTCGGTATCGGTCTTGTTCATCCACGTCTTGGTGAGGGTCTTCTCGATGGAGTTGCCCAGCATGTCGATCAGGTCGGAAATGAAGACGCGGTAGGAACGTTGTTCGAGATTGAACACCAGGCGTACCCTAGAATCGGTGCGTGTGCGTGTGTCGTGTCCGCGACTCTATTAGCGAGTACCCCCAAAGGGAAAGGGGGGGGGGAACGCACCCTGGTGTATCGTTCCAAGGGATGTTTCCGTAGGCGGTGGCGAACTTGACACACGCTTCGGCATCGTTTGGCTGTGTGAGGAGTTTCAAATTAACAACCAACCCAACCAATCTCTGCAAATGGGGCAGGCCTGTCAGTCAGCTCACATATATCCGCTGGTCCAAGGTACGGTACCGGTGAGTGTCCGCCCGGCACTCTCGGGCGCGCGATACCGGTAGCATACCGCCCAGCGCGACGACGGTGTCGGCATCAATAATAAATGGCATCTTGCGGGCGGCGATCTGTCGCAATAACAGTAGTGGAAGATGATTAAGAAAAGAATAAATAAATAAATAATATACTGGGGTGGTGTTGCTGTGGGGCTGGGATACGAACCTGGAACTTGCCGAGGCCCTGGATCAGGTGTGGAACCTCTGTGAGTTTTTTTTTTTTTTTTTGTTTTTCTCGTCTGAGGCCCCGTCGGCCGTGGCGTCCAAGGCCCCGTCGGCCGTGACGTCTGAGGCCCCGTCAGCCGTGGCGTCCAAGGCCCCGTCAGCCGTGGCGTCTGAGGCCCCGTCGGCCGTGGCGTCCAAGGCCTCGTCGGCCGTGGCGTCTGAGGCCCCGTCGGCCGTGGCGTCCAAGGCCCCGTCGGCCGTGGCGTCTGAGGCTCGCAGGCAGCGCGGAAGGCACGGATATGGCGTGGGGTGCACGCCCTCTTCAACGAAGGTCTGCTGATTCTTTCAGCACCAGCACCACAACGCTCCTACCTGGCAATCGAATGGAATAATTCGCATGAGGCCGATCAAAAGGAACCAATTAATTGGAAAAAAAATAAAAATAAATAAATAAAAAATGACTCAGCCGCAATTGGAGCAGCAGCGATCGGAAGAGAAAAAAAAATGGGCGTACCTCTTCGTCCTGTGATCTGAGCGATATATCAACCAGCGTGCTCGAGCAGCAGGGTGCACGACTTGGAGATGGTGATGTTACGGCCCTCAGATATATCTGAGCCTTGCCCTGCGATGTATCGGTTCCCTCCTTGAATATGATGATGATGCTCCTCAGTTGCTGCACCATTCACATTGAAATTAGTCGCCACTCTGCGGAGAGCGGTTGTGGCAGCAGGTGGGCAAAAGGGAGGAGCATGCGCACCAGACTTCACATGATGGCTACGATTTTGAGGGCGCGAGGTGAAGTGGGCGGCAGCTCGCAAGCCCCCCCAATGAACCTGCCAGAAATTTTTGAGATTGTTTTCCCTGTTTTTTCCGGACACCGAAACTGGACAAAAGAAAAACAAAATGTCAAACATTGCTTTCCATTCGCCCAGTGGCGGCGCTACGGCGCCCTCCTCCGACCACCAACGTTGCCTTCCTCCTTGATGATGGTCATAAAAGTCATATATCTGGCCGACCCACGGTCAGTTGAGGACACGATCGATGTGACGAGACACGGCCTCAGTGAAGAGTCTGTCGGTCGTGCGCCTGCGTTTATGACACGACACGACACGCACACCACCACGAGTCAGTATCGCTGAGTAAGGAATGAATGAAGGCCTTGTGGCTCTCAGCGTACACGCTAAGTTCGACGTTGGTGGGCGAAGAGACTTTGCCTTGTTGGGCTGGGCGAAGGTGCCCCACTCCTTGCCGTACTCGTCCGTCGTCATCGGGAACGGCCTCAGCAATTCGGTGACCTGCAGCGGCAGCGTGAACTGCAGTCACACGCGAAGGCTGGTTCATGTCGTTCGTGTAGGCGGCGTTGACCTGCGTGTGCCATGTGTGCGTGTGCGGTGTAAGTTGCGTGTGCGGTGATAGATATGATGTCAAGGCGCTAGATTGAAACAATGCTGCACGAAGTTGGTGAGGCGAAGGCCGCTGGGTGGCAGCAAGCTGCGGTGAGCCCTAGATTGGAGATCATACCGTGTGCCTCCTTCTCCAAGCTCTGGGATGATCACGGCACTGGATCTCGTGGCGACATCTCCATATGGCATGTCAATGCCCCTCCCGGTACATTGGACGCGGGAACCTTGAAATTGACCCCGACGCCCAGCTGGGCGAGGGTGAGGAAGGCGCACAGCGCGACCGCGAACTGACCCGACAGCCGGCCCACGCGGAACGTACCG
This sequence comes from Acanthamoeba triangularis, assembly GCA_902749335.1. NCBI lineage: Eukaryota > Discosea > Longamoebia > Acanthamoebidae > Acanthamoeba > Acanthamoeba triangularis. Next base: position 15,255 of record CACVKS010000342.1, read on the forward strand.
CGGAGCCCGTCCGTCGCCACATCCACTCCCTCCACACTCGCGGACCCCGGGTCAGCAATGTGCCTTCGTGTCGTGTGTGTCGTGTGTGTGTGTGCGTGTGCGTGCGTGCGTGCGTGCGTGCGTGCGTGCGTGCGTGCGTGCGTGTGCGTGTCGTATGGCAGACGCACCTTGAGGTTGTCCGGCACGTTGACGACGGAAATGATGTTGTTCTGGGCCTGGACGTGCAGGTTGCTGACGAACAGGGTCAGCGCGAGGTCGTTTTCCTTGTGGCCATAGTAGTGGGAGACATGAAGCGTGCGTCCTCGCTCAGGACCCCGTTCACGTTCGGGCTCCGCTTCAACGGGGCCGCACCTGCACTTGTGCACAGTTGACCCGTGAGTTGTGTGCCGCATGTCCGTATGCGGTGGTGTTGTGTTGCCGTGCGGAGGTGGCGCGCACCCAGATCTCGGATAAGGTGAGGCGGGAAGTTGAAGTTGCTGAAGTCCAGGTTTCCGTTGTGCTTGTGCGACATCATCAGCGTCGGCGCTGGGGTGGCCTGCAGCACCTTGTCGCTCCTCTTGTAGTGGCAGCGCCACGGCGTGAGTGGCGCGCCACAATTCGGTGAAACTCTCGAGGGGGGCAAGTGTACCGGGCGGAGCTGGCCGGACCTGCTCGAAGCTGGCGCCGACAGGTTGAGCCGCCCAGCAGGTCATCGATCATCAATCGAAACTGTTGGTGCGTGGACTGGAAGGAATATGGAATGTGTGAGCGCGCGGAAAAGCGTGCATTCCAGGCCGAAGGGCCAAAAACAGACTGTAATGTGCTTACCAGCGAGATGGGAGACCTGACCGGCGACTCCTTCAACTCCTCCAACAGCGACGACTGCTCAGCACGACACAACACAATAGCCGCCAAATGTCAACATCAGCACGACGTCGTCATCACCATCATCGTCATCACGACAAGCCTCATGAGGCCAGTACCTGAGAAGTGGTGTAATCGGCGGTGGCTTGGCGCCCAACACCATCTTACGCCTCGGAGGGCCGCGAGGGGCGGTACCGGCGCTGAGTCCTGCGAACAGGCCCTGGTCCTCCATGGAGAGCTTCTTGTCTCTGAAGGCCTGCGCCGCCGAGGAGCTCGACGAAGAAGAAGTCCGCTCGGCCTCCCGACGCTCGGGTCTCGTGTCAGAGCCGCCACTCCCGCTACTATGGATCATGACGTAGTGAGGACCCGGGTGAGTCACTCATTACATGAAATGGAATGTATAGAATGCATGCCTTTCCCACGAGGGATTTGGCCGGGGAGCGATAACCGCCGCCGTCGCTGCCGCCGGACTTGACGGGCGCGGGGACTGCGGTGGATGCGGCGGCGGCGAGGTCGCCGGCCTTGGTCCACTTGCGGGCGCCTCCGGTCGGCAGACCGCCGGTGGCCACCGGCGACAAGGAGACGGGCGGGGCGAGAAGGCCCTCGGGTGCAGCTGCGGCGGCCGGATGACACACATACAAACGCGTGAGCCTGCGGCCATATTGATGATCCTCGACCTGGTAGTGTCATAACTTGCGTCAAAGGGCAAGACAGTGCGCATTGTGTCGGGAGTGAGATTTGGGAATTTCATGGAACGCACTTTGCTGGGCATCAGCACGAGACGGTCGGCGATCTGGTTGAGGGCCAGAGGTAGCCGTATTCGGAGAGGACCCACACGGCGAGCTGTCGGGCAGAACGACCTGGTTCTCGAGCACCTCTGTGAGCTTGGTGATGGCGTAGATCCGCAGCTCCTCGTCGCCGTGCTCGTCCTCGACGTCCTCGGCGATCAGTTGCATGAGATTGTGCGAAACCCGCACGAACGATTCGCCGCCCAGCAGGAAGACATGGATGATGGTCTCGACGAACCACTCGTCGTTGGGCGAGAACCGCTCGGCCAGCTGGGTGATGCGCGACACCAGCTCCGTGCGCAGGTAGTCAGTCCGACGTGGTGGCCAGCTGGTCGACAAACTTCTGGGTGATCGTCTCCACGTTCTTGGGGTTGGTCTTCTTGTACAGCAGGTCGGGCGTCTTTCGCTTCAGGGTGTCGGGCGAGCGCAGATAATCGACCACCTGGTTCTGGTGCTGTTGCACATGACGCGCGTCGATGGGCATGATCATGCTCAGACCGTCGATGTACTTCAAATTGTTGCTGTCGCAATCACACACACACACACACACACGTTATTATTTAACAGAGCATCTCGCAGTCTAGGCGCATGTCCAATAATGCATTAATGAATGACGCTATGTTGGCCACTCGAGTCATGCACATAAGCCACGTACGGCATTGTCCGACTGAGCGTTGACAGAACGCAGCAATTTAATCCTCCTTCTCAATGATCAAATCTTGCTGCCCCTGCACACTCGCCACAGACTAGGAAAAAGGGGAACCAATTGAATGGGGGGGAGGGCACCGTCATGGCGATCCCCACCATCACAGGCAAGCCCACTGCTTGTTGCGACGAATCGTTTGGTGAAGACATAACTTTGTAGGGAAGACGAAGTGAAGAGAACGCAGTGTATTTGTGAAGTGTTCGATAAATAAAACGAAGGATGTTTGTCCTTTTCTTGTTCCTCGTCTCCGACAGTCTTCGTCTGTTCTTGTCGATCGTCGTTCATCTTCCTCGTCTCGTCGTCTCCGCTGGTCCCGTCCCGGAGTTGAGTGATGGCGACGATTGCAGGCTAGTGGTTGCGCGCCTTGCAAACGCCTTTGCTGTTGCAGTGACGGCGGCAGGCGTGATTGATACAGCGCTGGGCCTGGCGGATATTACACCAACGATTTGAGCATGTAAGGCTCTCGGGTGCTTGCAGGTCCGGGGGCTGCGCCTGTTGAGGCTCCGGCGGCTGCGGCGGCTGCTGCTCGGGCGGCTGCGCCTGCTCCCACTCTTCCTTATCTTCTGGCTTCCTCTTCTTCTTCTTTTTCTTCTTCTCCTTCTCCTCTTCTTCGTCCTCGTCTTCGTAATTCCTTTTCCTCTTCTTTTTCTTCTCCTCTTTCTCAACTTCTATGTATTCCAAAATGGTCTTCATGCCCTCCTTTAGAATCGCTACCTCTTGCACCAGTGTAGGGGGCTCCGATCTCTTCGCCAGCTGCCTCGTACTTGTGGAGGCTGGGCAAACACAAAATAAATTACAACTTTGTACAACCAGCACACAAGCATTATCATCACACACGACACACAACATGCGTACCAAGCATGGATGTGGGGCGGCCACTCAAAAAAACCCTCGGTTGGGACTCCAAAGACGAAGAGGGAGGGGTACACGACCGGTGTAGAGCTCTTTCGGCCGTGTGACGCCCCCCACCTAGTGGCGACGGCGTTCTCCCCACACGGGGGTCGGGGATGCGCTTCGTGGTCCTGTCCTCTGCTGGCGGGGGGACAGGGTGACGGCTCATCCTGAGCAGGTCTCTCTACGTGGTGGTTTGTTGTTTCTTGTCCGTTGTTCGACTGGCGCAAACCTTCTACGTTCTACGTTCTTTGAGAACGTAGAAGGTTTGCGCCAGTCAAACAACGGACAAGAAATTAATTTGCCTGGGTACCGCCAGGTCCGTTGCACATCCGCAACTCCAGGAAGTTGGCGCGCAGCAGGTAGAAAACACACGACATCGGCGCATGACATACGGCGGACACGACACACGACACACGACACGCGACACACAAGAGCTCGAGGCAGCAGGTGTGTGTTTATTTAATGAATAAATAAATAAAGGTCTATAAAACCAGACCAGACACGAGGAGGCCGGCCAGGGGGATCTTGGGGGTGTAGACGGCGGCGGGGTTCTTGCCCTTCTTGACAGCGAGCACGATGATGTCGTTGAAGAGGATCACGGTGCAGTTCTTGATGGACGCGCTGCCGTAGGTGACCTTCACATCCCGGATGAACTTCCTCATGGCCTCCACCAGTTTGAGCGCCTGCACGTGCGCGCGCACTCGTATCGTGTGAGCCCTGATGGGGAACTTGGCCGCAGCCGCAGGTTTTGGGGGG
>CACVKS010000343.1:0-23775 GCA_902749335.1 Acanthamoeba triangularis
GGCGGTGGAGGGGGCGGTGGAGGGCGGCCAGGGGGGCGACGACGAGGTCGATACGTGGGACGACCCGGCCCTCTTCGGGCAKGGCGGCGAGAAGAAGGTGTGCACCGACGACTTTGAGCTGCTGACCGTCGTGGGCAAGGGCAGCTTCGGCAAGGTGATGCAGGTGAGGAAGAAGGACGAYGGCAAGATCTACGCCATGAAGGTGCTGCGGAAGGAGGCCATCATCGCCCGYAAGCAGGTGGCCCACACCCGGGCCGAGAAGCAGATCCTCCAGAAGATCCAGCACCCSTTCATCATCACCCTGCACTGGGCCTTCCAGACCGAGGACAAGCTCTACCTCATCCTCGACTTCGTCAACGGCGGCGAGCTCTTCTTCCACCTCAAGCGCGAGGGCCGCTTCTCKGAGAAGCGCGTCTCCATCTACGTGGCCGAGATCGTSCTKGCGCTGGCCCACCTCCACACGCACGACATCGTCTACCGCGACCTCAAGCCCGARAACATCCTCCTSGACGCCAACGGTAAGGAGTACCCTTCACCCAAATCCATCTCTTTCATCTTTTTCTTTCAATTCTACATCTCACGATCGACTACCGAAGGGCACATCATCATCACCGACTTCGGGCTGTCGAAGGAGATCATCCCCGAGGAGGGAACGCCAACCTTCTGCGGCACTCCCGAGTACCTCGGTAAGCACTACACCCCCTCCCCTCAACTCACAACGCCTGGTGGACGGTGACGCTCACCAACTTCTGGTGTGACGACGCAGCACCGGAGATCCTGAAGGGACAGGGCCACGGTACCGCTGTGGACTGGTGGAGTCTGGGCACCCTGATGTACGAGATGCTCACCGGCCTGGTACAGTTACCTCTGTTGCAGCTCGCCAGCGGACTGGGCTTACCCCTTCTTCCTTTTCTTCGGTTCTTGCAGCCTCCCTTCTACTCGCAGAACTTGAACATCATGTACCAGCAGATCCTCAACGCCACCCTCACCTTCCCCTCCGACGTGACCCTCTCGGCCGAAGCCAAGTCGCTGCTCGAAGGCGTACGCACCAGCGCATCAGTACCAGAGTGGTGGTTGCCGCTCACCTATTCCTCTCTCCATTCAACGTTGGTTGGCTGCTGGGGTCCCACAGTTGCTGACACGCGACCCAACGAAGCGGCTTGGGTCGGAGGACAAGATGGCGTCGGACATCAAGAGGCACCCCTTCTTCAAGCACATCGACTGGGACCAGCTGTACAGGAAGGAGATCGAGGCGCCCTTCAAGCCCAAGGTCAACTCGGTGTTGGACCTCACCTGGATCGACCCCATCTTCAAGGAGGAGAACGTACGTTCACGCACCGCACACGCGCACCGTACTCGTATTCACGACACGACACGACCAACGACACGGACACTTCCCGCGCTCATGCAGGCGATCGATTCCGTGGTGGAGAAGTCGAGGATGGCGGAGACGGCAGAGGGCGACGACAACCTCTTCCAGGACTTCACCTGGCAGGGCCAGAACAACATGGACGCCCAGGCCCAGAAGGACTAAGCGGTAGTCGTTGTCGTAGCGGCCAACTCGCATCACCATCACCACCACCGCGCCCCATACATGTAACATCACACGCCCATCAACGACTACACACCAATAATAAAAACAAGAGACCACACAAACATCGAAGCGCGGGGGGCGGGCGGGGCGTGTGTAGTGCGGTGATGTGCGTCGTGTTGCGGTCCTCTACGCCGAGGCCGCTCCCCGGCTGTACAATAATAACTGGGAGGGGGGATACGTGACTACTGGAACTGGTTGAGGAGGAGGTTGGTGGCGGTGGTGGGGTCGCCGCCTGCGGCGCGGAGGGCCTGGATGACGAGCGTGCGGTCGAAGCCCATGGCCGTCAGCTCCTGGATGGCCGCCTCGCTCGGCTCCGGCGCAGCGGCAGCCGCGTTGGGCATCATCGGCCCCCCGAAGGCAGGGTACCCTGCGCCGGCCCCGCCAGCGCCCGCCTGCTGCCAGCCATCGTCCATGTTTTGCTAAACGCAAACAAATCAGCTCACCGCACACGCACGACCGCACACGCACCACCGCACACGCACCACCGCACACGCGACCGGACACACGCACAACCGCGCGCACAGGGTGAGAGAGAGCGTACGGCGCGTCCGGCCGGGTTGCGGGGTCTCCTGGTGGGTCGCGTCCGGCGGGTGTCGGAGGACTTGAGGAGGGGCAGGAAGACCGTGGCGCAGAAGGCGTTGACGAATCGGGGCAGCTGGAAGTTGCTCAGCTGCAGCGCCGGCGACCGGTAGGCCAGGCCCACCAGGACGCCGATCGCGCCCGCCACCATCGACGCGGGCGTGTGCGACATCAGCAGCTGGGTGCCGAGGACGTAGACGAGCAGCTTGTCGCTCAGGTTGACCCCGAGGAAGCGGTACCGCGAGCAGGCCGGGACCGACGAGTAGAACAGCACGAACGTCGCGAACAGGAAGCCGTACCTGTGCGTGGGTGGTTATTATTTCACTATTTTTTAAATAAAATAGGGAAGAAATAAAATATAGAAACAAAATATAGAAATAAAAATAAAAATAAAAACTTAAAAAGGTTGAAAAAGGCGATGGTGAATGGGGATGAAGTGGAGGAAAAACGCACGGGCCAGAGACAAACTCGGAGTTGGGCTGGAAGAGGGCCAGGTAGCCCACCTCGAGCAGTGTGGAGAGCGCGAAGGAGAGGAAGGCAAAGGCCTGCGGGACACGAGGGCGCACGTGAGTGTCGTGTGTTGTGTGTCGTGCACGTGTTGTGGTGTGGTGTAGTGTCGTGTGGCGAAAGGCAAGTACCCCGAACTTGGCGGAGCCCATCTGCCGCTCGAAGAGGCGGAAGTAGTAGAACAGGATGAGGCCAAAGAGGACTTCGCCTGGCGATGTGAAGAAGAGGTGATTGGTGGCCAATCGCCAGAGCTGGAACCTTCCCACGACATCTCCCATGAGACTGTTCAGCTTGAGATGGGGCAGCATGTTGGTGACCCCCACCAAGACGGATGTCCCACCCGTCAGGAGCATCAAGCCCTTTGTCACCGGTGCATTACCTTAAAATGGGCAAAAAAGAAAAAAGCATTGTGAAATGTGGGACTACACAGAGGCCATCTCCCTACATCAACGAGTTTTTGCAGAGGGTGTAATTGGGGGGGGGGGGGCAGGCTTAGGTCCAAGTCTCCCCGTGAAAGCCGTGTGGTTAGGAAAAGGGCAAAATGGTGATCTTGATCGGTAGCCAGTTACACGTTGATATAGGGCTTGCCCTCCTCCTGGTGGTGCTGGTAGTACTGGGGCGGCTGGTGCGGGAGCGGCTGGTGAACTGGAGTGGTGTTGTAGTGGTGCTGGACGTGGGAGGTGATGGGCGCGCCGGCGACGACGTAGTTCGTGTGGTTGGTCCTGCGGACGCACAAGCAGAAGAGGCCCACACCTATGATCCCCACCAAGCAGCAGAATCCGACAACCGAGGCCACGACGATGCCCGTGATGGCCAAAACGCTCAGGGCAATCTCGTCCGACGCCTGCATTGTGGACCAAAGGACATATCATTGGAGGTGTGTGCGGCGCGCGTGGGGTGGTGTGCGAGCGTACAGAGGGGCATAAGATGTTGGTGAAGGCCGAAGAGCAGCCGCAGTTGCCGCCGTTAGGGCAGTACAGGCACTGACCCGAAGAGTCGCTGTCGCCGCACCACCCACAGTTGTAATTCGACTGGTGGCCGACGGCAGATCGGGGAGGAAGAGTTAGGTTGGAAAGAACGAAGAAGAAGAGGGGAAGACGGGCGAGAACCAGGCACGAGGAGCAGTTCGTGGCAAGGGCGCAGAGTTGCAGCGCCTGAGGGCCGCTGACCTCTGCGGCCTCATCATCGGCACGAACAGCGTGGTAGGCTCCAACGGAGGCCAGCAAGAAGAAACCCAGCAGCACCGCTGCGGGACGGACCATATTCGGTAGGTTGTTTTGGATCTGCAAAGACGACATGATCATACATTCGTCGCATAGCCATTAACCAGCTTGTCGGGCAGCCCGACCCCGACAATGGGCACACACCCACAGGGTGAGGCCAATTTACACCCGGGAAAAGAGGAGCAACATTCTCTCCAGGAGGAAAGCTGAATGGAGACCACAGTGCTTTGGAGCTTTCAAGGTGAGCGCTGTATTACAAGACAAATAAGGCCAGACGAAAGGAAGCAGCATTCATTCTTCCTCTCCTCACTCGTCCATCTTGTCCTTGGCCGCTCCGGGATCCTTGCGCTTGCTTCGGATGAACTCGTCGATCTGGCGCTTCAGTTCCACATCTACAAAAATAAAATAAAATAAATAAAATAAAAATTAGAACCCAATAAGGAAAAAAAAGGAGAGAAAAAAAGGGGGGAGGCGAACTGGGCTGTAGCATGTCGGGGCTGAGCGGGCTGCGGTTGAAGGGATCGAACGGGGTGGAGAGCAGGTGGCGCGAGATGACGGATCGGTCCATGGTGTTGCCCGACGTCGGGAGGATGACCGGGTCCGTCATCAACGTCTGCAAAATGGGATCTGCGCSAAWAAGAAAGAACACACACACACGACGTCAGCAAGTGCCGCCCGTCCCCGGCTAAGGCGAAGAAGAACGGCCGCGTACCCAGGAACTCGTCGGGGATTTCGCCCAGGTTCTCCTCGGCCTCGTTCGCCCGCTGGGCGGACTCCCGGGCCAGCGCGGCAAAGGCCTCGAACTTCTTCACCTCCTCCTCGGGGAGCAGGGCGTCCTTGCGCAGCACGGCGGCGGCCTTGGCGAAGACGGCGTCGTGGTAGGAGCGACCGTCGCGCGCGACGGCGTCGGCGAGCTCCTGCGTGCGGGTGGAGTGGGCGGCGAGGTGGATGTACACGCTGGAGATCTTGCGCAGCAGGGACCGGGGCTTGAAGCCGTACTTCTCCGGCTGGTTGACCTTGAGGTTGAGGCACTTGGGGCCGGCGAGCTGGTCGTCTCATTGCCCAGCAGCAGATAGGTTTTGACCTGCCGCTCTAGGCTGCGGAAGTGCTGCTCACGCTCTTCCCTCGTTTCCTGCACCACCGTTTGTTGTTGCGCGGCGTCCAGTCAACATTAACAGCGTCGCTACCACGACGCGAGCAGCGGCACGAGCTGAGACATGCAGGGGAAGGAGGCGGTACGGGTTCCTGCTGGACCCAGGTGGCTCGGTCCTGCATCTCGATCTGGTAGTTCCTGATGTCGGAGAGCTTGGAGAGCGACTCGTCGAGCAGGAAGATGGCGTCGTTTACGAGGGCGTTCACGAACTTGAGGAACGTGGCGGGATCGCTGGCGGCAATCGCGATCGAGACGTGGTAGTCCGGTATCGTCCACAGGTACTTGAGCAGCGAGGCAATGTGGTAGCGGTGCGTGAACTTGTCGTAGAAGCTGCTGCTTCCTATTGCGCGCCAACACCACAGGGTGAGTCACAAATTATATTATAATTAAATTAAACATGATGAAAAGAATAACAAATAAAATAACAACGCACTAAAAATAATAATGTGGAAAAAAAACAAAAAACAAAGCAATACGGGGTGCGCGTACGTCCGGTGAACTCGATGTCGACGTAGAAGGCCATGAGCGCGGCAGCCAGGTGTGTCGAGGCGAGCTTGTTGGTCTCAAAGACGCCCAGACTCTTTCCGGCTTGCTTGGGCGTTAACGCCAGCACCACCTCGACCTGAGCACGCCAAGCGCCAAGCGTGAATACTACCGTCCCGGGTGGCGCTGTGGGTGTGTGGTGGTGTGTGTGTATGTGTGTGGCGGTGACGCACGATCTTGGCCCGCAGGTAGGGGTTCTTGACGTAGTCGGGGCTGGCGAGGAAGCGCGTCAAGAAGGAGAGCAGCTCGTCGAGCCCCTTGAACTCCTCGAGCTTGTTGGCCATGAACCTGCAGCCATGACGGTATATGGTACACACATTCCACCAGTGTGAGTTGACCCCCTCTCCATCGTTCCCCCACCCCTGAAGAACGGTGAGCCGTACCGGGAGATGAAGAGGAAGAAGTCGCAGACGTCGTCGATCACGTGCTCGGGCAGCGCGGCAATTTCCATTGGCGGCGGAGTCTTCAGCGGCAACCTATGGCGAGCAAGTCGAGACCGTCAACGCTCCGCCCGAAGGAAAGGAGGGGGGAGGAGAGGGGGGAAACAAGAGGGGACCACGCGTACCCGTGGTTCTCAGGGTCGGCGAGGTGGTTCATCCACGAGGCCACCAGTATGAAGAAGTCGGCGGTCCGTCGGAGGGTGGTGGGTTCGGCGAGTTGCCCCTCGATGCACAGTCGGTCCCGGTGGATGTCGTTCACTTGGGCCTGCGCGCGCGCACAGGGTGGAGCGGAGTGGGTGAGGCCCGAGCCTTGACTGATTGGAGGGAAAGCGCTTGGACGGAGCAGCGCGGATGAATAAGACGTACGTTGACTTTCTCGAGGAGGGCGGCGATCTCGGCCTGCACGGCGAGGTTGTCGGTGTCCTGTCGCTGGCGCTCGAGCAGAGAATCGCGCATCGACTTCTGCTCCATCTCCACCCGCAAAATGCCGTTGTACTGCCCAAACGTACGAAGCATTCCTGGCATTCATAGCACGACACTACTGAGTAAGTGCAACAAAATAAATATTAAATTATAAAATATTATACGTGACCCACATTCCAGACATACCCAGGTGGAGACTGCGCAGCGTGAGGAAGAAGCACTCGGTGATGAAGGAGAAGGGCTTCTTCTCCTGACTGCCGATCTTCTCGACGTATTGCTTGACCTCGTCCGAGGTGGCGGCCAGCTTCGTGTCCGCCGAGCTGTCGAAGCGGGAGGACATCAGGAGGTACGTCGGGTCGATCGACTCGTACTGCGATTGTGTGGCGTTGGTGGTGGCAGAGGGGGTGAGCTAGCGCCAGCCTCTGTGGTTCCGTTCGCGAGCGGACACACCATGGCGAAGAAGCGTTACCTTGCGGGCAGCCGGGTCGAGGAAGGGAGCGCAGAAATTGAGCAGGACGGCCGAGAAGTTCAGCATAAAACCTTCACTCGAGATCGAGCGCCTGTCGGCCTGCCACATTCAAAAAATAAATAAATAGAATATAAATATAATATATAATTTCTGATATATTATAAAATATTAATTTTTCATTTGGAATAGAGCTGAGGGAGGGAACCTGCAGACGGGTGCGAGCGACGTTCTGCTTCAGGATGGTGCCAATCCACTCCAGCACGCCTTCCTTGACCTCGGGCGAGGCCTGAAAGCCCATCACGCCGCTTTAGCACAACAAGAGAAGTGACGCTATGTGGGAGTAGAGGGTCTCTCACCTTGAGCAAGAGCTTGACGCTCTCGTAGCAAAGGTTCTGGCTGGCGGTGAGCGCCTGCCGGATGGAGGTGAACGCAGTCTCCACGTTCTGCTGGCCCATCAGCGCCGGGGCAGAGAAGTAGTGCTTGCCCACACTCGTCTGCACGCGTGCCCCAGGCATAGGGAAAAATGGTTCACATCGTCGTAGAATGCAAAGAATGCCAAGAGAGGGCGGGGGGTGAGCGCACATCGGGTGGACACGAAGTCAAGCGGAAGAAGGGACCGAGGAAGGAGTTGGTTTCCATCTCCTTGCCGTTGAGCTTGGCCGTCGGAACCCAGTTGGGCAGCGAGATCACCAGCGAGGCGATCGGTTTGTATTTGACAAGAAGAGAGAAGGTCTGTGGCCACCACCACCACAAATAAAAATCAAATAATAATAGTTATTCACAAGAATAACAAGAAAATGGAAATAATAATAATAATAATAATTATAATTATAATTATGAAAATGAGCAAGGACGTACTCTGTACAGATGGACGAAGGAGCCGAGCAGGTTCATGGCCTTCATTTGGAAGCTCAGCTCATCGAGCACGGGAGTGAAGATCTAGAGAGAGAGAGAGAGAGAGGCGGAGGCCTAAGACGTGAAGACACACCAGAGGCAAGCAACACACAACAACACGCAGGCGCTGATCATGGAACGAACCTCGCGAATGTCCTCTTCGCCATACTGGGCCACCATGTGATCGAGAAACTCGGTCGGGAAAGACTTGAGAGACGTGGGCTCGACTTGGATGCAGGCGAGGAACTGCTTCGCCACTTCCTCCCGCGTCAGGCTGCGTTGCGCAACCAAAACAAAAGCAGTGGCGTCAGTCACTTGGGCGTGTGCTCGACGACAGAACCAACTTCAGTCAGATCAGTGTCAGTGTCAGTCGTACTTCATAGTCTGCGGCCAGGTGTCGGGGTACATGAGGATGAGGCCAGCGTAGGAAACGACCAGGTCGAACACGCTCTTGAACACCTCCGCCCTTTGCTTGTTGCCCTTGTTGACGCTGCGCTCGGAGTCATAGTAGGCTGCACAGCGACAAAGAAAAGAAAAGAAAAGAAAGAAAAATGAGAAAGATGAGCGCAATGCCAAGAATGCAGGGAAGGCCTCTCTGGGCGTGGAGCGTACCGATGCGGAAACAGCTCACCAGGTACTCGAGGTAGTTGCCCTGCTCGTCCGCCTTGTCCTTGCCCTTGACCTGACGCTCCATGCTCTGCTGGTCCATCGACAGCCGGTCCACCAGCACCTTCTCGAGAATGGCACAGGACAGCAGTGGCGTGGATTCCTGCATCGCGTCCCTGTCGTCCTCTTCGACCTCCTTCGTGACTTCCTCCAGCAGCACGTAGTCGTCCTTCTTCTCCTTCTGCATCCACATGCATTCATTACATTCCATCGCGACCGTTAGAACACACTCTCACCCCGCAATGTGGGTATCGAGGGCGCGCACCTGCGTCAGTGCCACACGGAAGATTCGCTTGAGCGTCTCGTGTTCCCACTGGTCGTGCGGCATCGCAGTTCCGCGCTTGGATGACATAGAGACACGAAGAATGAAGAAGAATGAAGAAGAAGGTGAGATGGATGTTAGTGAAGAGAATGGTGCGCACATAGAGTCTTAGACATGTAACGGAAGAAAGAAAATATGTTGTGGGATCAGATCTTATCAGCTAATAGTTGAATCACCATTCACGTGTGGTCTGTCAAGAGTTCTAATCATCCCCGAAAAAGAAAAAGAAAAAGAAAAAAACACACAACACACAACACAGAAAAGAGATAGAGTAGAGAGAAACATCAGATTGAAAACTATTTGACAATCATCCCAAGCCGGCACCAGCAGCGGGACCACAGCGCGTGACTATGGTCCACGCCTTTGCGTGTCGGCTCGATTTGTCATCAGTGCTTATTCTCCTCACCTGTTTCTCTCTCAGAGCACGCGCGCAAGCACGACACACACACCACCGCACACACCGCGCGCACACAACACACAGGCCACGCACGACACAACCAACACGTAGAGAGGAGGAGTGCAGTACCGCGGAGGGAGACAGTGAGCGACCTTCGAACGAGTTGGGCGAGAAGGGAGAGGGAGAGGTGGGGCTCATCAGCGAGCCCTTGGTGGGCGTGAGGGAGCGACGCCGTCCGGGTGCCGACGCCGACGTCGATGCCGACGCGCCGTCGATCTCCATCGGCTGAGTGGGCGTGGCCACCAACGTCGGCTGCGGACCAGCGCGTGCCAGTGCCGCAGAGAGGAGGGAGGTGGCCGCGGCCGGAGAAGCGGTAGTTGGCGTAGTGGGCGTAGCAGGCGCGGCAGCAGCRGCCGTCTGGTCTCGCTTTTCTGCTCCACCGCCAGCCCGCCGTCGTCAAACCAAGGTTTGATAGAGAGAGTTGAAATAAAAATCAAACCAATAAAATAATTATTCATCTGAGTAAAATCAAAACAATAATCTAATTATAATGAAGAAAAAGTAAAAATGATCAGTAGTAGTAATGGAGCAGAGATGAGGAACCTGGAGATGAATCGCCACCGCCGCCGAGCCGGGCGAGGCGTCGTCGCCTGATTTCATCGGCTGATAGGGCCTCGGTCACTGGACTGTCGCCCCCGAGCGTTTGCCCTGGAGCAGGTGCTGGCGTCGTTGGCTGTGATGATGCAGATGCCTCAGCAGTGCCAGGCTGTGAAGCTTCTGGCGGCGAGGTTGCGCCACCACCTGCAGTGGGCTCCTCCTTCTGCACGCCTCCGTTGCTCACCTCCTCATCCATCTTGTCTTGGCCATTCTCACCTCCATTTTCGTTCTTCTTCCTGTCCTCTTCATCCTTGGCCGCATCCTCGCGCGAACGAAGATTAATCCAATTCAATGACATCAATTAATTACCTTTGCTGCCAACCAAACAGATCTGTTGTGCCTTCGATCGAATGCCAAAGAAAATCATAACACAGCATGCTCTGTTATGATTTTCTTTTTCAGTAAAACGTGACACGTTTAGTTCTGCTGTCGTGATATTCTTAGAATTCATGATTTTCTTTTTTAAAGAAGTAATAGAATTAAAAACAAATAAACTGAAAAAGGAAAAGCTAAAATAAAACAATAAATAAATCTGATATCTTTGGATGATGGAGGCGGCAACAGGGGAGGGCAGGCCGGCGAGGGAGGGCGTCGGGTGGCCCGGGCCGGACCACTTTGGCGAGGGTCCGCTGGCCAGTCTCCACCGCGAGGTGGAGATGAAGGTGAGCCCCATCAGCGGCCGCGGCCTGTTCGCCCGCAGCCTCATCCGGGCGGGCGAGGTCGTGTGGGCCGAGCGGTCGGACCCGCACGACGAGCTGCTCCTCTCGTGGAGTCAGGTCGAGGCTCTCACCGGCGACGAACGCACCCGGTTCCTCAACTTCGCCTACCAGGTCGGGTCCGACCTCTTCTCCGGTCCGCCCGACGACGTCTCCCTCATGCGCGACTACGCCCACTTCCAGAACCACTCGTACCCTCCTCTTTCGCTTTCATTCTTTTTATTATCATTTTCCTATTATTTCTAATTTGGCATAAAGATAAAAAATAAAAAATAAAATTAAAAAATAATATATATATATATATAAAATAATAAACAACATATAATTTATTTAGGTGCGATCCGAACACGTGGTTCGAGGGCGACGGGTTGATGACGGCGCGTAGAGACATTCAGCCGGGCGAGGAGCTCACCTACGACTACTGCACGTCCGACACGGTTCTGGCCACGCGCCTCAGCACGTGCTACTGCGGCACCTCGCTCTGCCGCGGTACCGCCCCAACACCGTCTCTCCTTCGCTCTTGATCGTCATGATGCACCTCCACTCCTGACCTCCCTTCATCGGTGCATCGCCACTACACAAAACGCCCAGGCGGTCTCACGGGCAAGGAGTGGCTGGACCCCGAGCTGAGGCAGCGCTATCAAGAGCACTGGGTCCCCTACATCCTCGACCTCATCAAGGCTCATGACGAGTCCGCTTGAGCTCCCTTTGGCCCTTTTCTCATCACTCATAGGTCGCGGCTTGTTCCAGAAGTGTATGTACATCGACTAAAGAAGAAGAGGAAGAGGAAGAGCGAAGACGAAGAACGTTGATGGCGACCGGGCCTAAGTGAGGATGAAGCTGGCGTTGCCGGCGGCGAAGACGGCTCTGACGCGGGCGTGCGACAGGCAGTCGACCCGGGCGGCGTACTCGCGCATCGACTGATCCCCGTGGCCCAGCTTGCCGTAGCAGCCCGAACCGAAGGAGTAGACCTGGCCCTGGTTCGAGACCATGAGCGCGTGGCTCCGGCCCACCGAGATCTGCGCGATGGAGATGCCCCGCAGCGACTCCAAGCGGCGAGGCTCGAACTGATTCTCCTCGTCCGCGCCCAGACCTTCACGGCCACAGTGGGTCAGCCCAATGTCGTACTACCGTGTGTGCAGCGTGTGCGGCGCGCGTGTGCGGTGTGTGTGCGGGCACCTAGTCTTCCGCCTCCTCCGGCGCCGAAAGTGAAGATCTTGCCATCTTCGGTGAGCACGACGGAGTGGTGGTCCCCCGCGCCGATGGCCTTGGCGCGCAGCTTGGAGGTGGCGTGGGAGAAGGCGTGGACGAGGACCGGCGTCAGGGAGTACTTCTCCTTCTTGCCCCTGGAGGTGGGACGAGGTCGGTTGGGAAAGAGCCAGAAGTGAGCCGAAGGAAAGGGTGGTAAGCTGGAGTCGCTGATCAGTTATGCGTTGCATCGCACGCACACGCACACGCAATCGCACACGCACACGCCACCGCACACGCAGAGAAAGAAAATCGATATTTGGGGGCAGAGGGTTAGAAGAAAGAGCGGCCGGCCAACACGACGGGAGGAAAGACACGCAACCTGATCTCAGGAATGCCCAGCTGACCGTAGAAGCCCGAACCGAATGCAAACACTTTGCCCTCTGGGACGGTCAAGAACAGACTTAGATCAACGGGGGAAGAAAAAGAAAAAGAAAAGCGGGAGCAGTGGCAGGCCAAGCGAGACCTTTGGTGAGGGCGAGGGTGTGGTATCCTCCAGCAGCCACCGACACAACGTGATGGCCCACCAGTCCTTCGATCAACTGGGGCCGGTTGATGCTGAGCTGCGCTCCATGCCCCAACGCGCCATACCAACCATACCTGGAATTCCATCGACGGTCAGTAGGGCCGACATCTCCGAGCGACACAAGTACACGCACACCACACATAACTCACCTGCACAATCTGCGCGAGAGGCAGAAGTAAGGTGCACACTTCGTGCAACACAACACGCACAACACAAGCGTGCGGTTCAAGTCGGGCGTACCCAAAGGAGAAGACTTGGCCTTGCTCACTGATGAGGAATGTCTGCTTGCCGCCAGCCACAACATCCACCACGTTCACGCAATCGAGTACCGACAGGGAGAGCTTGCGCGGCAGGAACTCGCACAGCTCGTCTCCGTGGCCCAACCTTCCGTGTCGCCCACACCCGAACGTGAACACCTGGACCCGCGCGCGCAGGTGAGGTGAGTCATGCGCCTTACGGCAAAATGGCATGTGACGAAGGCAGCTGCGCTGAACCTTGCCCTGGCTGTTGAGCACAATACTGTGCTGGGGGCCTGCAGCAACCTTGACAATGTGCTGGCCCTGCAGTGTTGATATATGCCTGGGATCGCCTTTTCGAGTCAGCGTGTGCGTCGCTTACAACATACGTGATGATCGATAGAGAGGCATACCGAGGCGAGAATTCGCATTGGCCGAATCCGTGGCCCAGTTTCCCGAACAGTCCGCAGCCGAAGCTGTAGACCTTGCCGCTCCGCATGAGCACCAGCGTGTGGAGGTCGCCGGCCGCCACGCTTACCACCTCCCCCAGCTCGGCCAGGCCCCTGACTGGCCGGGGCCGCAGCTGCTCAGTCACCAGCGTGTTGCCTTGGCCCAGACACCCGCGCTTGTTCTGCCCGAACGAGTAGACGCGCCCGCTCATCAGTTTCCGGTGAAGATAGGGCTCACGCGCCACCGCCCGCCATCGTCTGCACGCCCACCAGCATTAGACTCGAACACACCACTACACACACGACACACACAATGGGCAGGTACCTGCAGACGAGGGACACGGGGTAGAGATCTCGGATGGAAAGGAGGCCGCAGCTGAGGATGTAGAGCAGGAGGTCATCCATAATCATCGCCTCTACATAGCACTCTCCGCCATCGATGGCCGACGACGGCGGTGAGTGGGGGTCATCATCGCCGTGGGCCGCCATGGCGGCGAACTTTCGCTTCGACCAGGAGGAGGCCAGCGAAGTGATTCGGGTCCGCCTGCGCGCCCCCCTGGCTTCGTCCTTGCACCGCTTCCTCTCTCCGCCCACCGCGTTCACCGCCATCGCGGCCATCTTGAGTCGGTGCTTCTCTGTGTTACCTCCTCGCTCGTCTCCGACCTGCTGCTGTGGGTTCCCCTGAGTGGCGCAGTAGGTGTGACCACAGCTCAGCGCCTCTCTTCCTGCCTCTTCTCCTCCTTCTTTTTCCTCGGCTGCAGTGTTCTTGAGCTTGGCAAAAAGGCTGCTGGGCGCTGCACCCATCTTAGCCCCAAGGCGAAAGTGGGAGCAGGTGCGTCGACAGGTTGTGACAGTCAGCGACCAAGTGCAAGCTAGGAGTTGATGAGAGGGGGGGGGGACACTTACACAAAGCTAGCTCTTCAACTTGAGGCGTGCTCAACGTTCTCTCTGTCTCCTCCTGCCTGGCCGGGTAGCGCGGTGTGTGTTGAATGGCTAGGACAACCAAGTCGCCGACTTTAGCGCGGGGCGGAGGGAAGTACTCTTGGTGATATCGGTGAAGCAGTCGAGGGTTGGCCGCGGGCGCTCAAGGCCATGGCCTGCCTCGCACCATTCCTTCGCCCTCAACTTGCAACAAGCGCTGTCATCGCCGACCGCGCCCACCGCAGATGCTGCCGAAATTTCCGCGCCCGTGCTCCTCGCCACCGGTTCCAACCTCTTCGTCGTCTTCTTCTCCGCCCTCTTCGTCAGCTCACTTCCTCTTCGCTTCTTCTTCTTCTTCACGAGAACCAGAGAGAATACGTACGGCCAATCGCTTCTATTAGGCGATGGTCGACTGAGGATGATAGACGAAGAGACGGTCGGAAAGGAACGGCCAGCGCGGGATATCGACGGTGCGCGCCAGCTGCCAGCGCTCCTCGAGTCGGCGGTGGAAAGCGGCGTCGCCCGTGCAGCTCTCGTGCCCGACGTAGATCAACGTCCGCCCGCCCTCGCGTTCGTAGGCCCGCAGGGCCTCGCTCGCCATCGGGTGGCGCCACGGCGGCCAGCAGAGGAAGAGCGCGTAGTCGGTACCACCTTGAGTTCGCTTCCGTCGGTGCTGCTGCAGGGTGGTGGTCTCTTCGTCCTCGTCGTCGTCTTCTCTTGGGTTACGCAAGTGAGCCACCATAGCCTCTACTCCGTCGCTGCAGGCCTCGACGTCCGTCCACATGGACCGAGGGCTGGCGCTCGCCACGTCCAAGGCCACCACTGCAGCGCCGCGCCGACGAAGCAGAGCTGCCCAGTACCTAGGGGATTGGATGATCGATTGGTGGCGGCGTGTATTAACTTGATGAAGAAAGATGAGGAGGAACAGTACCCGCTGCCGGCGCCAACTTCGATCAGCGGCTGGTGCGCGGCCAGGCAGTGGAGTGCCTCGTCGTTGGGGATGGCGAACGAGTAGAGGTGGGTGAGCTTGTGGTAGAGGGCCAGCAGCTTCGGGTAGTGCATCAGACCAAGAGGATCCTCTTCGTGCTCGTGCTCGTGCTCGTGCGCCTTCATGTGCTCGACGAGGGCGCGCGAGACGAGGGCTCGATCGTGCATCGCCCGTTCGAAGTGGAGCAGGTATGGATTGGACTGGGCAGAGGCGAGCCGCCAGCAGAGCCCTCCCTTCTCTGCGTTGAAGAATACCTCTCGCCAGCGCCGGCAGACGCGAGATAGAGTAGCAGCATCCGTGCCATCACCTGCCGCCTCGATCCAACCAAAGATGAGCCGGAGCAGAGGAAGAGGGAGCTCTTCCATCTTCAACAGCGTTCCAGTTCATTTTTTTTATTGTATTTCTATTTCCGCTTTTTTATTTCTTTTTTCTTTGTAAAAATAATCAATTAACGTTCACATTCAAAGACAACAGCGCCGCTGCAGAGTAAATGGACGGAGACACAGAGACGAAGCCGGTGATTGCGGAGGGCGAGGATGGTGTGGGTGCTGCGCCGACCAAATCGTTGAAGAGGCGTAACCGGCCAGGCACCAAAAATGCGGACATGTACAACTGGGCGCCCCTCGCCGTTTCGCAATTGGAAGGACCCCTCGCTGTGGAGGAGTATCTGCAGCAATTGATTCGTATGCCCCTCTCCCAGTCCGCACCTTCTTACCAATTTTTATTGATAATTCAATCTTGGCCGCTCCCTTCAGGCCAGGACTCAACCGCGATCGATACTCTCATCACGTGTCCCGAGGGTGTATCGCAGAGCGTGTGGATGTATGAACACCTCAGGTAAAGACGCGTCTCGCCCTCTACCGCCATTTGCCGCGGTTGCCACTGCGCGTGAGCTGCTCACAGTAAAACGATAACAGGCAGTACCTGAAGGAGCTGGCCCTGTTCATCGTGCACCATCATGACGTGTGCAACTCGGAGACGGCGCCCAGCATGAAGATCACTGTCGGCGGGGAGGAGTACGTCTTCCTCTGCAGCGCCTACAATCCGCCCAAGGAGGTACATGGCTTCTACCACGCCACGTTACGGCAGCCCACGCGTGGTCACAAACTGACGCATCTTCCCATGTGGACCCCGAACAGTGTTCGGCGATCGACTACATGACCAACACGGTCATCCAGGCCGTGAGCATGCTCAACTCCAACAAGCAGTTTCCTTCCCGGTTCGTTCCCACACACACACGCGCGCGCGCGCGCGCAATGCCGCTGATTGAGGGACGGCCCAACTTACATGCGGTCGCGCGTGCGTGCATGTGTGCGGTGACGCGTGTGATGTAAAAAACAGAGTGACGATCAAGAACACCAAGCATTTCGGCACGCTGGCCAGGCGGCTGTACCGCATCTTCGCCTTCTCTTACTTCGTCCACCGAGAACAATTCGACGAGTTTGAGGTATGCCCACACATGAACTGTGCTTCTACTCTACTCGTTTGACGTCAAAGGCTTGGATACTGAAGCATCACCACCGCCTCATTCATGTGAAACAGAACAAGTACCACCTGTGCGAGCGGTTCACCAAGTTCTGCATCATGTACAAGCTCATACCCACCCAGCACCTCTACATCCCGCGCTCCCGGTGGAGCTCTTGAACGAGTTACTACAACGACTGGGCGCAGTAGTAACTCCGCCACGTCGGTCGCCACCCGCGTGTGTACATTTTAAACAGCATCACGGCAGCGTCTTGATGAGCTGTTCTCTAACACGTCTTAAGTCGAGTAACAACCTTGGTAGAGCGAGTTTATTACTTGATCGGGCTGGTAGCGTGTTGTACATACGTAAGGTCACGAGCTCTTCTCGTCACCGCTGCCGCTGTTTGTTCGTGAACCCATGTAGGGGAAGCCCCACTGCCCCAGCCGCGTCCACGTCTTCGTCATCCCACCCATGATGCTGCTTCCTCTCGCTCCTTCAAGCCGTGTTGTGTGTCGTGTCGAGTTAGCAAGAATGGCCAAGGTCAAACAAAGCTGAGAGGAGGACCCTTACCGTCGCCACCGGTGGCCGATGGTGGTTGGGACTGTGTCGTCGGTACGGGCGAGCCGGGTGCAGACTGCTGGGGTCGCTGCGGCTGTTGCCGAGCCTGCTCGACCACATCGGCGTCCCTCAATTCCGCAGCAATATTGAGCAGCATCCCAATGTCGAGCGTCGTCGGGTAGTGCTGCAACCGATTTCGACGTTACATTCACCGTCATGTTCCCCCCAACCAACCAACCAACAACCAACAGGCACCAGCTCAATCAGAGGCGGGGAGGCCGGAGACGCACCTGCAACAGCTTCAAGTTGTCGGCAAAGCTGCCCCGCAGCAGATCATCCGCAACGGCACTGTGTTGAACGGTGAGAGATGACGTCGTGAGAGGACAAAAGAAAAAGAAAAAGAAAAAGTGTCGTGTGGGTGAAGGGGGGAGTGCGTACACGAGCATGGCACAGCAGAAGTAGCTCATGAACTCGAAGCGATTGGGGTCGGAGAAGAAGGAGTCCCACAACCGGAAAATGTCGGGCAATTCGAACTCCTGGGACAGCAGGAGCGTGAGCCAGCGGAACGAGTAGAACTGCGGGTCCATCTGCTTGTCCTCCAGGTTTTGCCACAGCTCGGGGTGTTTTCGCTTCAGGAGCTCGTTCAGCTTGGCCATGGTCCCGCGTACGCCTGAAACCAACGCCCGCCCACGCGCAATAGAGACGACGTTCAGTTGAACTGAACGCTTGAAGGGGGCCTTCTAGCGAGAGCACCGCCGCGGACGTACCCATCTCCGACTTGTCGAGTGTCTTGCAAAAATTGTCCCGAATCTCGCTCATCAGGTTGGTGAAGCAGAAGAACGCGTCGGCCTCTGCGAACTCTGTTGCCCGTGCAGCACGGCGACACACACGACACACGCGACACACGCGACACACGCGACACACGCGACACACACGCACACACACACACACACACACACACACACACGACACGATCCAGTCGACAAGAGCTCTACAAAACAGGAGGCAAGAAGAAGAAGAAGAAGAAGACGAGCGATACCCTTCCACTCGGGATCGCAGTCGGTGGTCATGATGTAGTACAACGGACCCAAAATTTCGTTCATCCCTGTTCACGCGTGAATAGCGTGAGAAGAGAGGACAACAGGACGATGATAGGCGTAGATGTAGATGTAGAGACTCGCGGATGAAGATCTCAAGGTACCTTGCACATAACCGATACCGGGGTTGAGCTTGGCGTAGATAAATAGAATTCGCTTGATGGCATTGTAGTGCTTCTTGCGTTCCACCTCTCCGTTGAAGAAGTGGTAGTGCGGGAATGTTCGTTTCACGTCCTTTTCCTGACAGGTGTGTCACGCATCCACGGCATGAGTGTCAGCGTGGTCAAACCACGGTGGCCACACTGGCGAGGCGGCTTCGTGTGAAACGATACCAGTTCATAGTCGAGTTCGTTGTCCTTGAAGAACCGATTCCAGCTGCTCGTGTCCTCCGTGCTCAGTGGCTGCAAGGATGCACGAAGACGAAAAGGTAAAGGTCAGTCTGCAGCAACAGAGCAGAGATGATCGCAACGCGCCGGCGTACGTGATCGCCCTGCTTGACGTGCTTGCCAAACTTAGACGGGTCCAAGATGAGCTCCTCCTTCCACGTGTCATACAGATCCCTGCGCGCGCGACACACATTCGAAGTCGTGTCAGCGTGACGCAGCGAACCTGCTGCTGCAGGTTGTAGGGTACATGAACGCGGTGAGGGTCCGGGCACCTGCTCTGCTTCAGCGACTCGGGCCACTCTTTCTTGTTGGGCGGCAGATAACCTAAGAGCAACTACGTGTTGTGTGGTGGTGTGGTGTGTGGTTAGTTTGCCCAACGTCAAGCGCAACGCACCACCTCACGCACAGGCAGAACCTACCTTCCAGTAAATAGAACGAAGACCCTCCATATCGGGCACGCCCTGGAAGGCGAGGGCACGAACGATGTCCATGTCTATCTGGTCGTCTTCGTCCAGCACCCGTCGATATTTGAGCGATCTGCCGGTCGCCACCCATAAGTGACTGTGGTTTGAAGCAAGCCGATTGAGTAATTAACGATGACAAATCCAAACAAACCCACCTCTCCATGAGAGCGTTCTTGCGAATGTTACGGGGTGAGGGCTTTTCGTCATCATCTACTGTGGTGGTGGCAGCTTCAGCCTCTTGCTGCGGGGGCGGAGAGGAGCTGGCAGCAGCGTTGTCTCTGGCGGTGATTTTGTTTTCGATTCGCTCTCGGTTTACCTCCTCCAGCATATGCTTCACCTGCTCCTCCGCTGCATCTGGAGAGGCCTCACCATCTTTGTCCACGAGGCTTGCTGCAGGCTCTTCCTTCTTCACCTCCGGTGCCGTATCCTCGATGGATTCGCTCATTATCCTCAAATCTCTTGCAGAAGTTCGTCAAAACGCTCCTGCAGCACCTGTGCTTCGAAGTGCCTCCTTATGCTTCTTCCAATGTCCCGCGTTCTTCCTGCAATCAATGCAAGCTCGTCGGATAGCGAGTAGTTGTACTGATTTTGGGCGTTCTCTTGTGCGACGTCGACACACAACAGAGGAAGCGACCGTTACGAAGGTCGAAGAAGTCCTTTCCAAGAAGAAGAAGCTTTTGTTTTCTCTTTGTTGTTGCACCTCCGGCGAGTGTACACTTCTGCTTGCGTTGCTTCCCTCGCGTCCCGTTGAAGGATAAGGTGGATCCACCTCGAGGTTGATGCTTGGTCGTGGAAGGCGTTGGTGGTGTGGTGCCTTGTGGTCGTTGTGCGCTTTACTTACAACGGCTTGGGCACCATGCACACGGAGCACGACGAGCTGCACCACACACCACACGAGAACATGGCATCAGCAAAGGCCGTGTCATTATCATCAACCACCACCATCATTCACCATGCAAAAGAGGTCCACGTACTTGTTGGCGGGGTTGAGTTGCGTGCAGCAGGCGCATGTCCAGCCATCCTCGACGACCTTAGGCGGCGCCGGGCGGGGAACCATGCATACGCTGCACGAGGTATTGCTCTCGGGGTTCACCTATACATCGCGGCACACATCAGGAGACCATTGGAGTGAAGACACTGTGCCGAGCCACCAACGGGTCGGTAGCGAGGCCTCACCTCTGTACAGCAGCTGCACGTCCAAGTGGCACCACCCTCCTTCTTGTCCTCCGCGGTCTTCTCGCTGCTGTCGGTCTTGGCCGGAGCGCCGAAGAAGAAGCCGGTAGTGGGCGCCTGCTCGTGGCCCACACACGACAGACCAAATGGTCAGTTGAGCGCAAACGCCAACGTTACAACATCATCACCGTAACGCAGGATAGAGTTACCGTAGAGTCGGTAGTCGTGCTCGAAGAGGCGCCAAACACAAAGCCGCCCGTAGTGGCGGAGGAGGAGGTAGCTGGCAGGAAGCTGAACTGAGCCACCGTGATCTGCAGATATAGGGAGTAGATGCGCTTAGCGCCACACGGTGGTGAATGACTTGGCACGCTCTGAAGAGCGTACGTTCTCCGGAGTCTTGCCGAAGTCGACCTTGGCGGGCTTGGCCGTCTCCTTCTTGCCCTCCTCGCTGGGCTTCTGCTCTTCCTCTTCCTTTTCCTTCTGCTCTTCCTTCTCTTCCTTTTCTTCTCCCTCCTTCTCCTTCTTCTCCTCTGTTTCGGGCTGCTCTGCGGCTTGTGTGGTCTCCTCCTTCTTCTCCTCCTTTCCGGCCTCGGGCGCTGCCGTCGTGGCAGCAACCACCGGAGCAGCGAAGTTGAAGACGGGGGCGGGAGCTGCCGATGTCGCCTCTTCGGGGGCAGGAGCGCCTCGCCTTCTGCCGACTCGCACGAAGCTGTACAGCACAAATCGCAACTTTAGATTTGGCCTACTTTTTGAAGCATGCGTGTACTGGCTAAGAGAGAGATGGAGGTCATGTCCAGCGACGTACCGCCTCTTGCTGAGCTCCTCCGTTGATGCGACCTGGATGCCATTTCCTTCAATCTTGATATCGGGAGGAAATGAAGATTAGCGCAGGGTGAACTTCTCCGATACTAAGGGTGCAGGAACGTACCACGGGCTCATCACGTTCATCCAGACCGGCCTCAACTTCCTCCCTTCGCCACTGCTTCTCCGCCCTCCGCTTCTTGTTTCCTCCGTCATCTAATGACAGCAGGCAGTCATTCTATAATTATAATTGCAAGCCCGCTACGCTAAACAAGGATTGTTGTACCTTCCATTGTGCGTGTTGTGCGTTTGTGATCAGATGATTGAAACTCTATATCAATTGATCGCTTTTGATTTCTTTTTGCAACACATTTGCGCGCGAAAGACCCAAGAAAAAGGCGCCAAAAAAGTAGAAAGTAGGCGCAGATCCAGGCGTGTTGAGCGACAACAGAAGCGAGAACAGAAGGCCGCATGATCTAGAGGGGGTCGTAGCCGCTGCCGCTCGGCGGCGGGTCTCGCTTGGAGTAGAAGGGTTTGAGGCAGACGTCCTTCTGCAGTTTCCTGAAGACAGCCTCGCCCGTGGTGGGGTTCGTCGACAGCTGCAGCAGGAAACGGAACTGTGGGCACTCGCCCAGGAAGTCCGGCAGCGTCTTCTTCGCGCCTGCGTTCACCCGTTGCGCGCCCCAACAACGATCGACCGCGATGGTGATCAGCCATGTTATGCGATGTGCTGTATGGCCGTGTGTCTTGCGGGCGTACCGGCCGTGTCAGACTTTTGGACGAGGTAGTGTTTGATCTTGTGGGGCTTCTCCATGCCCACGTAGGCGATGGCGAACTGACCCGAGTGCCGCTCCGAAAACCTGAGGGCCGACGCACCACCGCCACCACACCGCCGAGAGCAGGGCAGAGCGACTACAGTTAGTCCCACGCTCGGTAACAGTGATCCAAGGCCAGAGTGATTGAGTGACAGTACCGCAGTAGGAAGGTGCCGGGCTCTTGGCCGTTCAACGCGTTATTTACATCTACCCTCGTCAGGAAGCCGTAGATCAACCCTTGTTGCCAGAGGCTGGCAATGTGGCGCTGGTAGCGCAGTATTTGGAGGTTCTTGCCGAACCACGTCCAGAAGGCATCAAAGTCCTTCTGTGAGATCATCTCCTTTCCTCCTGTAATACATAAAATAAAATAAAATAAATAAAAAGAAGTGGTGAGCGTGCGGACCCAGAAACGGACGAGTGAGATGGTGAGGGACACGAACCGAAGAACTTTGCTCGCATGTACTTGAGATCGTAGCCGGACATGCAGCGCGCCGGTCGCACCGGGTCCTGCTTCGTCGCCTTCAGCACGTGTCGCTGCAGCGCGTTGGCAAACTGCGGCCACGTGATCTCCAGCTGGCGAGTGTGATGTGCGGTTCAGGATAAGGTACACGGTAAGTGGTTGTTGTCAAGCCGTGTCGTCGTGCCATCACCAGCAGTACACAGCTGGTGAGTGCGGCGGTACCTGTCCATCAAAGGCGTCTCTTTTGAGGAGCGACCCAGCGGAGCCCTGCCACTGGATCTCGTTGGTGATCACCACAAAGTGTCGCGACATCTCGCTCTCCACGGTGGCCGCTATCGCATTCTCGCCGTGGCCGACCTTCAAGAAGGGGAAAAAAGGCGATTGGTCGACACACACACACACACACAACGCTGAAAGCAAGCTAGTGCGTGGACCAACGAACGGCGGCATACCTGAAGCTGCATGGAGAATTTGATGGTCACGGAGCTCTTCCGGGTGCCCATGTTGAACTTGAGAGGGAACTGCGCGATGTGCGTGACCGGGTCGAGCGACTGGAGGCAGGCGCCCAGGGCCTTCTCCACGTCCTCGCCCTTGACCTGGTGCGAATCGATGATCTGCGCAGCCAAGCCGTGACGTCAGCAAACAGCCCCCGATGGGGAGTGA
Source organism: Acanthamoeba triangularis (assembly GCA_902749335.1). Classification (NCBI taxonomy): domain Eukaryota; phylum Discosea; order Longamoebia; family Acanthamoebidae; genus Acanthamoeba; species Acanthamoeba triangularis. Next base: position 22,834 of record CACVKS010000343.1, read on the forward strand.
GAGGGCGCTACGCACCATGGAGGCTCGGACCGAGCCGTAGTTGGTAATGTCCACGGCCGAACCGGTGAAGAGCTGCACCTGGAGGTTCTGCTCGGAGAGTTCCTTGCTCTTGGTGATCACCATCGGGAAGGGCTGCCGCAAGATGGCCAACGCGGCAATGCTGGTATAGTAATTTCCAAGAAAACGCTTGAAATGAGTCGAAAATCAAAGAAGCACTGCGCACCACAACCACGACCACGACAACAACAACACAGACGAGAGAGACGCGAGGTAGTGTACCAGCGAGGTGCAGGAGGCTGAAGGAGGAGTTGGAGCTCACGCATGAAGAGTTCAAGCTGCTGGAGCTGCAGTTCGAGCTCCTGGCGCAGGAAGGTGTACTTGTGGAGGTCCTGCGGCTCAAGCACGTACGTTCGGTTGATCTTGTGGAGGTACTGCAGCTCCTCCTCGAGCTTCTGCTTGAGCTGCTTCTGCTCGACGTCGACCTGCTTGTACACGCTCATCTCCGGCTGGTGCATCAGCTGCCGCTGGACGTGGCGCATCTTGTCGAGCTGCTCCTTGTGCTGCTGCTGCAGCTGGTGGACCTGCAGCAGCTGCTGGTGCGCCGGGTTGACCATCGGCAGCTGCTGCGGGAGTCCCGACGACGAAGACGTCTGCGGGAAGAGCGCCATGGCCGTGGCGGCCGCGGTGGACTGGAGCGTGGGCGCACCGGCCTCGAACGCGTGGGTGGACGGGCGCGGCGCGGGCATGGGCTGGGCGTAGAGGCGTGGTGGGTCGGCCGACGATGATGTCGACAGCGGCGACGACATGGCCGACGAAGACGAAGAGGAGGACGAGGCGGGCGACGGCGCGTGCATGTAGGCACCAGCCATCATGGGTGATGGCTCGTGCTTGCGCTTCTTCATGGCGCTGCCTTCGATCTCGAAGATGGTGGGCATGGTGGGC
>CACVKS010000344.1:0-19187 GCA_902749335.1 Acanthamoeba triangularis
CCCTTTCCCCTCCCCTGTGCTGACGTGGCATTGCGTAATTTATTTTTATTCTTATTAAATATTTTATCAAATTTAAATATATTATTATTATTTTGTTATTTTTATTAATGGTGGTGCTGACGTGGCCATACAGGGTGGTGTGCCGGCTGCACTGCTGGCGGCGCTCGATACGGCCATCGATTCGTACCTCGGGACCAAGCGGGCGCAGCAGCAGCGGCTCGAGGAGATGAAGCGGCTCGAGGAGACGGCCCAGTCGGGCAAGCGCACCGTGCAGAGCGTGCAGGCCCAGAACAAGATCAAGGAGCTCGAGGGCCAGGAGTTCTCCCAGAAGTTCGCCGAGATGCGCGCCCTCAAGGCCAAGAAGGAGGCCGAACTGGTACCGCACACACCGCACACGTCGCACACCGCACACACCGCACACACGTGTCGTGGTTGTTGTTAACGTGAGGTGGTGGTGGTGCAGGCGGTGGCGAATGCGCCCAAGATCGATCCGTACGAGGAGGAGCAGAAGAGGCTGGCCGAGGAGCAGCGGCAGAAGGAGGAGGCCGAGCGCAAGGCCAAGGAGGAGTCCCGCAACCGCCTCAAGAACCGCGCCGCCATGTTCGGCAACTAACCAACTGAATGTTCAGGGCATGATCCCGTTCATTTTTGTATTTATTTACAAATAATAAATATTATGAATATAACAACAACTGAGAAATAAATAAAAAATAAAAATAAAAAATTCAATTGGTGGTGTTAGGCGGAGGAGTGTGGCTGGTCGCTGCCTTCGACCGAAAAGTTAATCATGTCGCGGTGCTGGTGGGCGCGATTGGTCTTGCGCTTCTGGTACACGACCCACGCGGCGAAGCCGATGGCGAACAGGACCACCACCAGCAGCGCCCCGCCCACCAGCACCGGCACCAGCACCTCCACCAGGATGCTGTCTCCACCACCGCCGTTGTCTGTGTGCCAAGTCAAACCGCACACGCACACGCACACACGACGCAGCACGACACACAGTCAGCGTGGATGGTCATCAACACCAGCAGGTGTAGGGGGTCGGGCGGTACTGGAGTCGAGGAGCAAGCCGAACTGCGGGTCGTAGTAGACGGTGTCGAACGCGCCGGTGAACTCCAGCACCAGCGCGTACTGGGCCGACGACGACGAAGGCGATGACGAAGTGGAGTTGAGGCTGTAGGCAAAGGTCGAGGCGTCGTCGTTGAAGACGGCGTAGTTGGGCAGCTCCATGGCCATGTCGAAGTCGCCGCCCTCGAACCGCTGGGCCTCCAGGTAGGTCGCGCCGGCGGGCACGGCGCCCATGGTACCCGCCTGGCTCATGCGCAGGCTCAACTCGATCGCCACCCGCCGCGTCGCGATGTCGATGTCGCCGGGGTAGAGGTTCTGCGTCTGATTGTCGAACGCGACCATGTTCGACAGACTCACCGTGATCTGTTCACGGAAAAATAAGAAATATATGATCGTTATATATTGATGTTATATATCTATGTCATATATATATAGTGTCGAAAGGATTTAAATATTAATTGTGAATGAAGAAGTGGCACCTTGATGTGGTCGTGGGGCACGGTGAGGGTCTGGTTGCCAAAGAGCACGGACTGTTCGGCGTCGAAGAGGCACTGCTGCAGCAGCAGGCCGGCCCCGTTGTCGAGCACCCGCTCGTAGTTGAGGCAGAACTGGTCGTTCGTGGCGTTGCCCTGGGGAATCCACCCTTAGTCACGAACTGTTGAACGCACGACAGTTTCACACGTACCCGCGTGCGGGTGTAGTCGCTGTCGTTGATGGGGAAGCGGTAGAGGGCCACCTCGACGTTGCTCGACGTGTTGAAGTAGTACACCGTCACGGCCTCGTAGCCGAGCCCCATCGACGCACCCTGCAAGCCACCACCACCACCGTCACCATCATCACCACCACCATCATTATGTCAAAGGTCGGCGGCGGAGCGATTGGAACACACCGTAAAGGCGTCGTTGCTTTGGGAGATGGCGGTGAGGGCCAAGGCCGGCGAAGTTGAGGCGTCGTAGCTCACCTGCGCGCCGCTCGACTTCAGGGTGTTCCACTTGGCGCAGGTCTGTGTGTGCGTGTGGCATTCTTGGAAGTCAGTGGCACAGCAACACGACACACGCGGCGGCACGACCACGCACGACCCGCACACGCACCGCGTTGTTGGAGGTGCCGAAGGGCAAACCGTTGCAGTCAATGCAACTGGCGCTCTCCTGGCACTGGCTGCACTTGTTGAGGCCGACAGGGCAGCTCACATTGAAACCTTAAGGAGGCAGCCCCCCACCACCACAGAAGTGAGTGCGTGTCGTGTGGGCCGTGTGGGCCGTGTGGGCCAGGCGCGGTGGTGGCAGCGGCCGTACCATTAACCATGGTTGTGGCGTTGGTGCAGGCGTTGACGCCACCGAACAGGCTCAACCCCACACAGCCTTCAAACGTAGCATAATTGTGAGTTTGAAATTGCGTGTGTGCCGTGTGTGCCGTGTGTGCACCGGTGGGCGTGCGTGCTATGGTGGGTGTACGAATCTAGATCTAGCGTGTGCGTGGGAGGCTCTGCTTACCGGGCATGCAAGTGGCGTCGACAAACTTGGACGGACCCAAGAGATTGATCGTCCAGCCATTCCTTTTTTCGAATAAATAATAAATAATAGATAATAAATAGATAATATATACAAAAAAAATTGCATTTCGGGGTGTACTTGTAGACGGACGCGGAGGGCGCGTTGATGGAGCCCTGGTCCCCGCAAGCCATCCCGAAACTGCCCTGCGCCCACATCTTGGTCTGGACCACCCCCGCCACGCAGTTTCGCACCGACAGCCCGCCGCCTGTTCATCGCCCAGTCGCCCCGTGTTGCGAGTGCGTGTGCGGTGGTGCGTGTGTGCGTGTGCGTGTGCGGTGGTGCGTGTGCGGCGTCAGCTGGCGTCGATGCATTGACAGGCCGGCGGGTGCGGGGGTACCGAGATTGTAGGAGATCGTGGAGTTCGCGATAGTGAGCCCGCCCGCGCAGCCGTCGACGTCGATCAGCGACCGCTGGCGGGGGTTGAAGTTGAGCTCGAATGACGAGCCCGTCACGTTGGACGCCGCGACCAGGCCGCGCAGCGAGAGGGTGGCGCCCCAGTTGAGGCTCACCTGCGACGCGGTCATCTCCAGGCTGCCGCCCGACACCGCCACCAGGTCGCGGTCGGTCGCGAGCAGGCCGCCGTTCGACACCAGCTCGCAGCGGGCCAGCGCGACCTGCGTGTCGCTCGCGTTTATGGCGTGGGCCAGCGCGCCCGAGTTTTGCACGAAGCGGGAGTCCGCCACGGCGAGCAGCCCGACGCCGACAGCGCTGATGGCCCCGACCGAGCCGGCGTTGTTGCCGGCGAAGCTCGAATCGCGCACGATCACGCTCGCGCACGATTGGAGGGCGACGGGCGCCACCGAGGCCCGGTTGAGGGCGACGGTGACCGAGGCCAGCTCGGCATGGTTGACATTCTGCAGGGTGAGCGCGGCGGCGGACAGGAACGAGACGGAGACCAGCTGGACGTTGGTCAGGGTGAGCTGGGCCGCGTTCTCGATCGTGACCGAAGCCGAACTGAAGGTGACGTCTATTACGAAGGTCGATGAGCATCGCACACGTCCACGCACACGCCATGACACACACAGCACGGGCGCAGGTGGTGCCTTGTATCTGCACGTAGCCGGAGGTCTTGAGGCTGAGGCTGCCGCTGGAGACCTGGGTGGCCGCTGTGCTGGTGCCCAGGAAGGTGACGCTCTTGTTGGTCACGCACGGCAGGAGGCCAAACGAAACTGACGGGAGTCTTTAGCAAAACGTTTCCAAATATTGTAATATTGGAATTTGGAATTATTTCATTATTAATATCATTAATATTATTTATTTTTAGCCAATGGCATTCGGTTCGGGAAGGTAACGTACTCGAGAGGGAGCTGCCCAGGACGATGGTGTTGTTGGCGTCCGGAGACTGGTTGAGTTGGGTACACCACTGGGCGGTCACTCCATCGAAGACTGAAAAAGAAGAGGTAAGCAGAAAATGAAGCGTCAAAAGCGGTAGGGGCCGGCGGGCGGACCTTCGGCGTGAGCTGACGACAGCGACAAGGCCACCGCCACGAGCATAAAGATGAAGGCCCAGTTGTGTGGGCGGGGAGACATCGTCTTGTACTGCGCTACACTGGTCTCGCCGAAGACACCCAAACACAACGCAACGTAAGGCCAGGTGGCAGCACGAGCACCGGTGAGGGACATTGCCCTCGGTGGCCGGAATGCCAACCACGCACTCGCCATCTTGTCGTGTACATAATTCACATTCCAACAAAGCCCTCCCCTACAACGAAGTGCCTCCGGAGGTTGTGTGCTTGCGGGCCGTGTCTGGGGCGCCTCGGACCCTCCGCCTCGCAACACCTGGCCGACCCGCTTCAACATGAATTGACACCACAGGAACCACAGGACTGGAGTAGAACTCTCAAAAACCAAAGTTACTCGTCATCAAGAGAGCTAGAACAGGGCGAGTCGCGTCTCCTCCTTCTGCACGCGCTCGTTGAGGAACTCGAAGTAGAGCTTGTACAGGTCGGTCTGGATCTGGGGGAGGTAGATAAAGGCACAACAGTGGGCGTGAGTGTGATATACGACAGGCTTCAACGTTAACTCCAACGTTAACGCTAGGAGCCCATTGGACTCATTGGGTTCAAAAAGTAGATACAAGGCAGGGGAGGGGTTCGTATACCTCTGCGCCGCGCACGAGGAGCGAGATGCCCTTGACGTTCTTCCACATGTCCACCACGACGAACTGCAGTCGATGCAGCTTGAGCGCACCGTTTCGGCACAGCTCCTGCACAGCGTCCGAGATCGCAACACGCGCACACAACCGCACACGCACGACCGCACACGACCACACACAGCGAGGAGCATTGAGCGCATTGTTGGACCTGCGTGGTAGTTGTTGAAGACAAAGAAGTGGGAAAGAGGGCGTACGGCGAGTCGGTGCGGGGTGCCGACGGCAATGCGGACGGGGCTCGAGTTGAGCATCTCCACCTGTTCCGCCAGCTTGATCTTGGAGAAGAGCTTCATCACCTTGACCGACTTGTGGTACTCGGCCAGCGCTCTGTAGTGAATCATAACATCTTAGCACACACGACACGACACACGACACACGACACACACGCACACACGGAACGCACTTGAAGACGTCGCATGCTCGCTGGCCTGAGGAGGTGATGATGATGACCGAGGGCGCGCCCTTGTCCTCCGCCTCGTTCGCCGCCGCCTGCTGCGACTTGGGCTTGCGGCCTCTTCGCCTGCCTCCGGGCTTGCCGGCAGCGGGCTTGGCGGCCGTGGCCGGCGGGCCGGCCAGCAGCTGCTGCCACTGGTCGGCGCAGATGTCCTGAAGCCACGGCTTCAGGTCCGTGTTCACGTCCCTCTTGCCCCCGCTCTGTATCGAACTCACCACAAAGTGTCCCGCTGCGCACCAGCCAAATTATATTAGTTTTAATTTTTATTAATTTAGAAAATTGAATTTTTATTTTAAAGAATAATGAATAACAATAAATATTAATAATTACTATAATATTTGGAGTACCCAAGGGCAAGGACTGGCCAGCGGAGATGATGAGGGTGGGGTCGGCGGTGCGGTACTGGGCCTGGAAGAAGGTGGCCTGCTCCTCGGCTCCGAGGAGCTCGGCGTCCAACAACTCCAGTCCGCCGCCCACCTTGAGCTTGTCCTGCTTCGCATCTGCCTTCTTGTTGTTTCCCTTCTTGCCTCCGGTCTTCCGGCGCTTGTTGCTTTTGTTGTTCTTGTTTTTGCCTTCTCTGTTCTGCTGCGCGCCGGTCGCCGGAGCGGCCCCGGCGTCGGCCTGCAGCTCACTTCGCGGCCTCTTCTTCTGTCCCCCCTTGACCACCTGCAACGTCCGATCAGCTTCCATCTTACTTTTCGTCTGTGTTCGCGCGCCCTCACTCTCCTTCCTCTTTTCTTCTGCGCACAAACGGCGTGACTCCGATTTCTCGTTTCATTTCTCAATTATTTTCTTGAATGGAGGAGATTTCCGGCAGATTAACCGCCAGCTCGGAGGGAAATTTCGTGTGGCACGACAGATAGGCAGGGATAACAAGGGGAAAAAGTGATAAAGACCAAAAAAAACCACAACCAACACTCTATCTCTCACGTGTGGGTGCACCGCATCCGTCATCTGGCTCACTGCACTTTGCTCGTGGACGATTTGTAGCCTGCTAAGGTACATTTAGCCATGGAAGCAGCAATGGAAATTAGCTTCATTTTCGCCAGCATCTTGTGATTTCGTTCTCCAACTTCTCGCAGCCTCATTATGTTTGTACGCTTAATTATCGAATTGATTTATAATGTTGGGCAGTGCGGCAGGATGGGAATGAAATTTTTCCCAGAATTATTGAAGTGATTACTGGCGATTTGTGTAGTACAGCTCATGTGATGATTTTTTTTTTTCTTCAGTTCTTCATCATAAGCAATCATTCAATAACATCACCATTTTGACTCAACTCTGCGTTTCGTCCAGACACAATGAAGCGTCTGTCTGCTCGCCTTTCGCCCTCGGCCTCGGCCGCGGCGTTGGGAGTTCGCGTCTCCTCGCGCCACCTCCACCTCGCCCGCACCGCGCAGGTGCAGTCCTCCTCCCTGCTGCCCCGCGCTCCGATCACCTCCTCGCTCCGGTCCTTCCGCACTTCGCCTTCCCTCCGCCGTACGCCCCACGCACCTTCCTTCCGTGTGCGACCAACACCATCACGTGGCTCACGCGTGTGCGTGTCGTGTGCAGAGGACGATGATCCTCGTAAGCAGCCGCGTGAGTCGGACAACGTCGACGTGCTCATCATCGGCGCTGGTCCCGCCGGTCTCTCGGCGGCCATCAGGCTCAAGCAGCTGGCCAACGAGCAGGGCAAGGAGATTCGCGTCGTGGTGCTCGAGAAAGGCGCTGAAGTCGGTACGTTTCGTGTAGATTCGCAACACACGATCTCACCGCGCGCGCGACACACACAACACACACACAACTAAACCCTCGTTGTGTCCAGGCGCGCACACGCTGTCCGGCGCTGTGATCGAGCCGCGAGCTCTCAACGAGCTCATCCCCGACTGGAAGGACAAGGGCGTGCGTCTCCCCTGCGGGCTCTTGCCTCTCAACGCCTCTCTACGCCTCTCTTTCTCTGCTGTTGTGCGCACCGGCACGCTTAAATGTTTCCCCTTTTCTGTGGTGATTCGGCCTTGCAGGCGCCCATCTACACCGAGGCCACCGAAGACCACTTCGTGTTCCTGGGCGAGGGCTTCCACGTCCGCCTTCCGACCCCTCCCCAGATGCACAACAAGGTAACGATTTATTATTTTGTTTTAATTCAATTTCGTGGAAATTGAGTCACTTGAAACAAGAATAATAATATTAAATATATGTCAATGAATACAAAATTACAGGGCAACTACGTGGTGAGCCTGGGCAACGTGGTGCGATGGCTGGGCGAGCAGGCCACCGAGCTGGGCGTCGAGATCTACCCCGCCACCCCTGCCGCCGAGGTACGCCCTACGCCCGAACTTTCCTCTTTTTCTTCTTCTCACGATGCGTTCGCGTTGACGCACAGGTCCTCTACAACGAGGACGGCAGCGTCAAGGGCGTGGCCACGGTCGACATGGGCGTGTCCAAGACCGGCGAACCCAAGGACTCGTTCACGCGCGGCTTTGAGCTGCACGCGCGGGTGACGATGTTTGGCGAGGGCTGCCGCGGCTCGCTCACCAAGAGCGTGGACCGGAAGCTCGGCCTCTGGAAGGAGTCGATGGCCGGCTTCCAGACCTACGGTACGCTCGTCTACACCCCGCATCTGAATGAACGCAAGTCTTCAAGTGGCGGGTGCTGACGCACGCGCACGCACACGCACCACCGAACTTCAGGACTGGGTATCAAGGAGCTGTGGCAGGTTGACCCCAAGAAGCACAAGCCCGGCAAGATCGTCCACACCATTGGTTTGATCGCCTTTCACACAGGACACACACGACACAGCGCCCGCATGGCGTCGGTGCTGACTGTTGCCTTCCGCAGGCTGGCCGATGGACTTCTCGACCTATGGCGGTTCGTTCCTGTACCACCTGGAGAACAACTACGTCGCCGTGGGCTACGTCGTGGGCCTCGACTACACCAACCCCTACCTCAACCCCTACCGCGAGTTCCAGGTGCGTCGCCCTCGCCATGTCGCGTGAGCAAAAGCGAATTATATTATATTATTATTTGTTTTATTTTATTTTTATATGTTGATTTTGTATATTTAATTATTTATTGATGATGATGGTGCGTCTCTAGAGGTGGAAGCACCACCCGTTCGTGAAGGACACGTTCGAGGGCGGCCAGTGCATCTCGTACGGCGCCCGCGCGCTGGTGGAGGGCGGCATCCAGTCCGTCCCTCGTCTCGCGTTCCCCGGCGGTCTCCTCCTCGGCGACTCGGCCGGCTTCATCAACCTGCCCAAGATCAAGGGCTCCCACAACGCCATGAAGTCCGGTACGGGCCGGTCGTCCTTGACTGTCGGTGACCCGACGGTGATGTTAGTGTTGCTTGCTGACGTCAGAGGGGTATGGCTGATGGTTTGGAATTCCAGGAATGGTGGCGGCTGAGACGGTGTTCGAGGCGCTGGACCAGGAGGAGCACACGATCGACCCCAAGGCCTACCCCGACCGCATCAAGTCCTCGTGGCTCTGGGAGGACCTCCACAAGGTATGTGGCGCGCGTGCCGTGCGTGCTTACCCACAAGAATCTCATCTGGTGATGCTGGTGGTGATCAACAGGTGCGCAACATCAGACCATACATGGCCAAGGGCCTGGTGCCCGGCCTGGCGCTGTCGGCCGTCGACACGTACGTCTTCCGCGGAAACGCGCCCTGGACGCTCAACCACCACAAGCCCGACCACGAGGCCACCAAGCCCGCCAAGGAGTGCAAGCCCATCGAGTACCCGGCGCCGGACGGAAAGCTGAGCTTCAACCTGCTCGAGAACGTCGCCAGGAGCGGCACCAACCACGGCCACGACCAGTTGTGCCACCTCACCCTCAAGGACTCCACCGTGCCCGAGAAGATCAACCTTCCAGGTGGGCACCACTTGCTGCTGAAGTTGATGATGAATGGTGTGCTGTGATGGCTGACAGATATGATTGTGGTTGAACTGGACAGTGTATGCTGCGCCTGAGAGTCGGTATTGCCCTGCGGGAGTCTACGAGTATGTTGACAGCAAGCTGGTGATCAACTACCAGAACTGTGTGCACTGCAAGACATGCGACATCAAGGACCCCACGCAGAACATCAACTGGGTGGTTCCTGAGAGCGGCGGCCCTCTCTACTCCTACATGTAAAAGCAACTATGATTGTGTTGTAACAGCCTCTTCTTTTCCACTAAGTTCTGAATCTGCTCCACACACTAGTGCCATATCTTCTTCTGTAAAAGGCTGAGAGGTGGTGATGCTACCCTTGCTTCCACCCCTCATGGCCAACATCAGGCCACCTACGAGTTGCGATTATAAAAGCCCGGATTCTTCCCGGTTTGGTAGCTCTATTCTGGCATTCTTGCCATACCTTGGCGTGAACTTGACGCCACGGACACGACCACGGATTGATCAATCACGCACATCCTGCATTATTGAAGGAGGAGATGAGCACCCCTCAGAATGGCGTGGATTCCTCGCGCATTAACAAGGATGCGGCGAGGGCGGCCATGAGCCGTATGCCCGCCCCCGGTCAGAATCGACCCGGCGTAGATGCCGAAGTCTTCGCGCAGCGTCAACTGCAGGAAAACTCGAATCCCAAGACGCAGCAGGCTCTTCCCACTGCAGGCCCGGGCTCGCATCCTTGGATCGCTTTGGGCAAGAATCAGTCGAGCACCGCGACGACCCGAAAGAAGATCGTCATCCCGCCTCCCCACGCCTACTGAATCCATTCAATGTCACTACTCGCCACCATCATCAACCTCAACGCCTTCCATCCTGTATTCCTCCTCTCCTGATTGTGGAACGTCAGTGTAATTCTAGACCTCCCACCTTTGTACGTATTGACGTTGCTCAAGAAAATGCCATTTTCCCCCCATCCATCCATCTCCATCCATTGCTCCCCCCTCTCCTCCCTGATCGCCGCTTTCGATCAACCAATCTTTCGTTCTTTTTCTTTGCTCGCCGCGGTGGAGCTCGAACCGGCGGGTCTTCGTCGGCTCCATCGTTTTCGCGTGGCTTTCGCGCGGTGTGCCCCTTCGTCGTGCTTGCTGGGCCGCAATGGCGCCGGCTCGCGGCTTCTGCTCAACGGCTCTGTGTGCGGACTACGGCAGCCTTTCGGTTTCTCCTGTTTTTCTGGTTCGTGCTCGCCTGGCAAGCTGTGCCCAGCGGGTGGAGTTCGCCTCACTACAGTTCCGCCAGTACAGGAGCACCTCTGACATCCATTCGCCAACCAGCAGCTGTTTTATTCGTCTGCTTATCTGTCTCTGCCAGTGACCTGTGACTGTAGTGGAGGCCAGTTGTTCTTCTTTTTCACCCACCAACCAAGCAAGGCAAGGCAAGAGCAACATCAACAAAACAAGAAAGAAGTCCTGAAGGCCAGGAGCGCCATGGCATCAACAGCTTCACAGCAGCAGCTGGAGGTGGGCGAGTGGTTGGATGTGATCGGCCTGGGCGAATACAAGACGGTCTTCGAGGCAGAGGGCTACGACGATATCGGGGTGGTGGCCGAACTGACCGAGGACGATCTCAACGTCCTCAACATCACCAAGCCCGGCACCCGCAAGAAGCTCCTCCTCAAGGCCAAGGCCCTCAAGGCCACCCTATCCAAAGGTGAGTCCCTCCCCTACACCACTTCATCTCTTCCTCCCATCTTCATCGCTGGGTAGCACATGCTACTCCTTGGTTAGTAGTGTCCGCTTGCACTGCACACTTGACCTTTTTTCGTCGAGTTTGACCGGATTTGAACCTGTGCTACCCCACAAAAATTAAAAATTTAAAACCAAAAAGGAATTTTGCGGTATTAATGAAGCAAAATTGCAAAAGCTCCCGGAGAGCACCCGCACAAGACATGCACCGGTGTCCCCTTCACCGGTGTTGATTGGCAAGGCTTGCTGTTGCCTTCCTCAATGGAGGGGCAACCGGACTCGCTGCTTGGTACCCCTACGAAATCGATTTTTTACCTTGCCTTATTTTTTTTTTGATCCTTGGCGTCTTCGCTCCTTCTCTCGCTAGGCAAGCCCACATCCATTTCCCTTTCTCTTTCGGCTTCGTTCTTTTTCGTAACCCCCCCCCTCTCTCCTCTCTTTCGCTTCTCTCTTTCAGCGGATCCGGTCGAAGAGCTCCTGCTTGCGCGACGGACCTCCGGCAGTGTGGCGCCGTTGAACATCTCGTTTCCCGCGCGGAAGAGCGACATCATCGAGCGGGTGGACCTCGACCTCAACACAGCGGACGACGACAGCGACGACGAAGGCGAAGACGACGACAACGAAAAGGCAGAAGGGGTGGTGGCCAAGGCCAAGGAGGAAGCGAAGGACGGCGACGCGCAGGAGGACCTCGATGAGGTGCCAGCAGCGGGCGCGAGCGCGGGCGGCAGCGGTGGCGATTGGCGGGAGGGCAGCCTGGACCGTATCCAGCGGCGGATGGCGGAGGAGGTGCAGGGACGACTGGAGAAGGTGATCGCCCTCAAGCGGCACCTCAGCCCAGGCGAGTTCGAGCGTCGTCAGGCCCCAGCGCAAGCGCACACATCATCACCACCGCCGCTGCAGCCGCAGCCGCAGTCGGCGATGACGACAAACGCCGCGGTCCGCGACGAACGGGCGAAGAAGAGCGAAAGCGACAGTCACACGCAAAGAGCGAAAGAGAAAGAGAAAGAGAAGACGGAGGCCGAAGAAGAGCAAAGACAAAGGAACGAGACGGAAGAGACGGGGAAGGGGAAGGAGCGAGTGCTGGGGGCGCCTCCGCCGCTGACATCTCAACCGCAGCAGCCCTCGGTGGCTGTCCAAGCGCCCACACCGCCGCCGCCACCAGCAGTTGCGACGACGCACGCTCAGCACCAGCACACGGCGGCAGCAGCAGCACAGCATCAGGCGGGCGGTGCTGGAGAAGAGCTCGAGGGCGAGGTGATCGAGGTGTTGGACGCCGACGGAGAGAACCGCAAGCTCTTCCTGCGCGATCGCGCGTTCTCCTTCCGGCGCACCATGCAGATGTTCCAGCCCTCCACCGGTATGGCGTGCCATACGCTCTGCATTCCTCGCATTCCTCTGTTGGTGGCTCACCCCTCTCCCTCTGGCCGAGCAGGATCAGGATCAGCCCCAGCCCCAGGCCCAGGCCCAGGCCCAGCGGCGAACGTGGCCCCAGCTACTTCTCCGCAATCCACGTCGACGACATCATCGACTTCATCGTCGTCGTCTTCTTCATCATCGACGCCGGCGTTGGCGGGTTCTTCATCATCGGTGGTGAGGCCGAGATCGCCGTCGCCCACGCCGTCGTCGCCGTATCGCTCGCCCTCGCCGTCGGCCTACACGCCCGCCCGGTTGCCGACCTCGTTCTTCCACCGGCCGCCCACCTTCGCGGCCCCGGCCTCGCCGACCGTACCCCCCGCCCGGGCGTGGAGCATGCCAGACTCGCCCCTCGKCGGCGGCCGCGTGCGAGCCATCGCYGCCAATCTGAGCCCGCCCGCGGCGCCCACGGCACCGACGTCTACGAGCAATTCYTCGAATTCTTTGTCGCGGCCGACCGACCGGATCATCCCCTCGCRTGCCCCGTTAGTGRCCAGCCCGCCGACGGCGGTGTYGACYRAGTCCACGACGGCGGCACCGACAGTGTCGACAGCGGCGGAGCCGACGGTTCCGGCGGCGGCGGCCATGAGGGTGGTCTCGGCGCCGGTGGTGTCGAAGGTGCTGACCGTGTCGGAGCCGGTCCCTCGGGCCTCACCCACCGAAATGGCGTCGGTCGTTCGACCGGCAGCCACCGCCGCGGCCACCACAACCTCGACCAATCAAGACAAGGACAAGGCCACGCCTGTGCCCACCAGCCACCCGACATCACGCACCAGCTCGGCCACCGCCCTCCCGACCAGCGCCTCGATACCGTCGTCGTCATCTTCGTCGTCCTCATCGTCATCATCATCGGGCTCCTCGATCGGGAAGCGGCCAGTGCCCCGGCGGGAGCTGCCGCCGATCCCCCCGCGAAGGCCGACCACCGCCACCGCCACCGAGGCAAAGAAGCAGGAGGAGAAAGGTGCTGACAATGATGAAGACGAAGAGGCCAAGGCGCAGGCGATGCTGTTCGAGACCAAGGTGACGGAGCTGGTGCAGAAGATGCGGGAGGCCATCAGCACCAACAGCAGCCGGCGAAGCGAGGAGGGCGGAGGCGGTGGTATGAGCTCGACCACCAGCGGCGCCAGCACCACCGGCGAGCCCAAGGGTAAGGAGCTCGCCACCACCACCGACGATAGCGACAGCGACAGCGACAGCGACGACGACGACAGCGAAGACGAGGCCGAGCGGCAGCGCATGCGGGCGGCGGTGATAAAGATGCGGCGGAGTCGCGGGCGCGGCGAGGGCGGGAGCGACAGCGAGGCCGAGATCGAACGCCATTGGCGCACGCGGTCGTCAGGCGACGCTTCATCTTCGACCGAAAGGCCGCAGTTGCTACGCGACGAGATTCGGCCGAAGTACCGACGCCAGCCGCTCGCCAGCCGCGGCGCCCAGCTGCTGCTCGACCACGACCTCAGCCTCTCGAGCGAGCGCCGGCGCCGAAGCCAGCTGCTCGACACCGACGAGGTCGCCGAGGCCCTGGCCGCTGAGGCCGCCGCCGCCGCCACCGTCAAGAAGAACCGGCGCCGCAGCGTGCGGGCCTTCATCACCAACACCGGCTTCAGCCTGGGACACCACCACGCCGCCAACACCACGGCCACGACCGCGACGACCGCCAACAAAAAGAAGCAGAGCGGGGTGAGCAGGCTGAGGGCCAAGATTGGCGGCGGGAAGAGCAACAGCTTTTCGGTGGAAAGGCGCGATGTGGACCGGATCGGCCGAACGCCGCGAAGAACGCTTGTCGACATCGATAGCGACAGCGACAGCGACAGCCCGGACAGCGACACCACCACTACTGCAGTCAGCAGCGACAGCAGCGACGAGGCCGTGCGGCCGGTGACCACCACCAGCACCACCTGCACCACCACGACCGAGAGCGAGAGCAGCGACTACTTTGGGCCGCGGTCCGCCCGGCGTCACCGCCAGCACCACCCGCGCCCGCGCTCGATGCACCTCACCGCCGGGGCCAAGCCCGACCGGCTCACCGCCGCGGCGGCCAGCGAGGGGAGCGACCGGCGGCTGACGCTGCAGGACGACCACCCGCCGCCGGAGCTCATGCCCGACTGGCGGCCCAACCACCACAACCGCCACTACCTCGACGCCGTCGACACCTATGACGACGACGACGAAGACAGCAGCAGCAGCGCCGGCGTCGGCGGACTGTACCGCGATGACCGCGTGCCACGTCAGCCGAGGCGCCACGCGTCCCGCAGCTCGCGCATTCCAGTCATCAAGTACGACCTGGCCAAGCTGCAGAAGGAGTCCCAGAAGGCCACCGCCACGACGCCCGTGGCCAAGCGGCGCAACGACGGCAAATCGGCGGCGGCGCCGGCGCCGAAGAAGGCCGGGCGGCTCGACGGTCTGCTGCACAAGCTCTTCACCAGCGCCGGCGGCGACGTGCACGACAGCAAGAAGCGGCTGGCCAAGGAGCAGAAGAAGGAGCAAAAGGCCAACAACAGCACTAACAACCAACTCAACGCCGGCGGCGGCGGCGAGAAGCGGACGATGTCGAAGAGCGGCATGTTTTTGCTGAGCCCGCGACGTCGCAAGGCGGGCGACAACGCCGCTACCACCGCCACCGACCACGACGACGAGGTCGACGTCGAGAAGCGGGACAAGCTGGTGAAGCCGACGACGACGGTGACGGCGAAGAAGCAGCTGTTGACGAAGAAGCAGAGCGGGCGGAAGAGCAAGTCGAGCAGCGGCAAGGTCAAGCGGGACAAGGAGGACAAGATTCAGCACCACGACGACCACGGCCACGACCACGGCGACGACGACCCGAGCGACAACAAGACGAAGAAGGAAAAGAAGAAAAAGAAAGAGAAGGAAAAGGAAAAGAAGAGAAAGGACCAGGAGAAGGCCAAGGGAGTCGGTCGGAAGGGCGAGAAGCGACCGACGGCCGCCGCCGCCACTGCCTCGCCACCGCCCCTGGTGCGCACCATCAGCGACGACCTGCGGCAGCGCGAACGCGAGCTGGCCCTCGAACTGGCCGCCGGCCGCGAGCGCGAGCAGCTTCAACTGCAACAGCGTCAACTGCACCACCAGCAGCAACAGCAGCAGCAGCAACTGCACGCGCTGAGCGTGGTGCCGCAGGCGATGAAGGACGAGATCGCGTTGCAGGAGGAGGAGCTGCGCGAGATGGCTGCCGAGATCCGGAGGCTCAAGGAGGAGGTGGCCCTCCTCWCGCGCGAAGAACGGGGCAGCGGCGGCGGCGGCAGCGACCAAGCGGCCGGCAAGCAACCATCGCGCGACGCCACGGCGGCGGCGGTGACGGTGGCGGCCAACACGGACCGTGGCGTCAACCGGCCAAGGGAGAGCAGCGGCAGCGACGTCGGCCAGCAGCAACACTTTGCGAGCGACAGCAACGACGGACACAACGGCAACGACGAGGCCAAGGCCGCGCCTGCGGATCAGAACAGCGACGAAGGCCATGACGACGTCGATGACGAAGAGGTCTACGTGATCAAGGGCAAGCTGGTGAAGATGAAGCCCAGCGCCACATCGGCGTCAGGGGCATCGGCAGCGGCGGCGGCGGCCAACAGCAAGAAGCTGGCGCAGGTCGGCGACGCTGCGACGGCGACAACGACGGCAACGGCAACGGCAGCGACAGCGGCCAACAGGATCGCGGTGCCACGGCGCTGGCCCACCAACGTGCGGAGCGTGAGCGCGGACCAACTTAGCAGCGACAGCGACGACTCAGAGGTTTCCGCTGATGGTGTCCCCCCGAAGCAACAGGCCAGCAGCGGCAGCAGCAACGAAGACGACAACGACGACGAGGCGCTGGCCCAGAGGAAGAAGGACGGCATCGTCTCGTTCTGGTTCTGATGAGGCCACCACACCAAATCATTTCGTGTATATACAATTTTATTCATGTTGAGCATCAAAAGTAAAAACAGATTGTTACTGACTTGTTTCGGAGTTAAAGGTACCTGGGCCAACATGTTGAGGCAGTTGCAAGGCTCTTTGCCTTGTAGCAATTAGTTCAGTTTGGTTTGGTGCGTGGATAAGGCTGGCCAATGGCGCAGGAGCGCAAGAGGTATTGGTCTGTGCCACTGACAAAATCAAGACAGAGCGCAATCACAGCTGCAAGCTTCAACAACACCACACCATGCGTTACTCTTCTGCTCTCCTGGCCTCGGTGGTCCTCATTCTGGCGGGATACAGTTCAGCACAACCCATAGCCAAGGTACCTCTTCCCTGCTGTGTTTCTATCAATGCAGACGCTCAATCCTTGATGCACCAAGGTATATGACGTTGGGAGCTACTCCTGCCGCGTGTCAATGTGTTGCCCCGATGGCTGCACCACCACGGGGAATTGCAAATACATCTGTAACTTCCAACCGTCTCCCTACCAAATGTTCAACCCTGATTTCACCCTCACTGAAGGAGATGCTGCCAACGTACTACCACCTCCTTGCCATGTACAACAATTTTGTGACAGATATAAGAGATATAATGTTTGTTTTTTAATCATCCAGGGGTTCAACTACACCAGAGGTAAGGTCTACTTCCAGGACCAGCCGCTGCGCTCAGGCCAGTGCGTCATCCACGAGTACGGCAGGAGCAGCACCGGACGGTGCAGCCTGTCCGAGACGGTGCAGGACTACTACGCCGTCTACATCTACCCGGCAGGGCCGCAACCCCGCTCAATCGACATGGCCTTCACCCTCAACTACAATCAAAGCGCCGCATCATTCAACGACACCGCGTTCATAGACAACGTCGCGGCTGCGCTCAGGATCGACCCGACGCGCCTGCAGTTCGTTAGGGCGCAGACCAAGTCCAGCGCTCAGCTGACCGTGGTCCTGCGCCTGCCCGACGCCACCGCGCCCGAGCGCGACCTGATCACCTGCTGGTTCGCCAAGGACTACGTGGGTCAGGTGGGCGGGCCTGGCTTTGGCGTGGCCTTGGCTTCCTTCGGGCCGTCCGGCTCCGAGTTCTCCGCCGCTGTGCAGCTCTCCTCCTGGCTGCACATGTTGTGATCAAACAAGCATATATACCTTTTAATGGTTGACATTCTTTCTACCATATGCTGCATATCTGATGTATGTCGTTTTGTAAAGGCAATGTGCATCATGATGCTGGCGACCTCCACTCTGTGGGCAGCAGCCACTCGGACTCCGGGGCGGCGCCTTGGTGGTGGCGGCCGACGAGCTGGGTCCGTTCCTGGACGACGTGGGCGAGGGCCAGGTGGTGCACCACCATGCGCACCAGCTCGGCGGGCAGGCAAGCGACCAGCCCGGCCTCGGGGTGGAGCGGCTCCCCCGTCTGCGCGTGCTTGGCCGTGACCAGCAGAAGCGCCTTGACCTCTCCGCACAACTTGACGCTAGTCCGTCAGCCAAAACCGCACACGCAGAAAGAAACAGACCTGTGGAGAGTGCGGAATGAAGTGGGCGAGCCAGGCACAAGACGTGCGTCGGTCGTGGTCGGTCATCGCGCACAGGGCCGTTGTCACCCGCGCGCGCCTCTCCGCCAGAAGTCGCCGCTCAGGCACGTCGCGCGCCCAGTCTTTGGCCTGCGCCAGCCGCGCGAGCGGATCGCGGTCCAGCGCCGCCTCCCTCTCCGGGCCGATGTCAGTAACCAGCAGCTGCGCGCAGGACCCGGAGAAGGGGAAGGCTTCTCCCTCGCCTGGGTCTGAACTCTTTTCCTATGGTTGAGGCCCCAGCCCTTGTTGGATGAGCACAAGACTGATGAGACCTTTGAGGGGAGGGTAGAACGGGTCGTCGTGCGTGGGAGGCGAACCATCCAAGACGGCGACCTGGCCATTGACCGCCACGGCGGGATGAAAGAGGGGCGTGAGCACGCGCACCAGAGGAGACGAAGCAACGCACCGGACCACAAACTGGCCTCCTGTGCTTCCGGCCTGTAAGTATTAATGCCTCACACCACGACACACACACCACAGGGCACGCAATACCTTCGTAGAGCCTGCCTGCAGGTCCTTCGATGATGGCCAGAAACGAGCAATCGGTTTCGCTGGGGGGACGTAGTACGTGGATTCCCTCTTCACCTCCGCGAGCTACGAGCTCCGTCCACTCCTGATTCATGAATCTATCCATCTCCTCCTTGGCTATGTGCGATCGCACACGCACACACCGCACACCACCACACACGACGTAAGCACAACCATCAGAAAATGTAAAAATCAGGAAACCGGTGGACAGTACAGGGCCAGGCCACGGGCGATGAGGGCGGCGGGTCGAGAAAGAGGCCGGCGGGGATCATGCAGGCGCACGAACAGGTGGACCGTCGACCCGTGGCGCAGGCCGTAGGCGGCCAGGGTCCTGTCGTCATCGATCAACGCGCAGAAAACCGATACCATGCGCTGGCGGTCGGGCGAGATGTCCTCGCGGTCCTGCACCTGTTCCTTGAGCTCGCGGACCGTCGTTGTGGCACAGTCCACCTGTATGCTGAGGGTCTTGCTGCCGGCCTGGACCAGCACCGTCTCCATGTTGGGAATAGGAAAAACAAAGGGTAAATGGAAAGTTAAAATAAAAGAAAATATATTTCCTATTTGTTTCTCACTCTTTTTCTTGTGTTGCTTCGAGTGGGCAACTGCGAGAACTTTCAGCTTTGTCCACACAGACGTGGGTGGCTCGGGTCATCATGTCAGACTCCCCGCCTGGGCTTGTGCCAGGAGGGGAACCAGAAGAAGACAAGACCAGAACTCTAGCCCGTTTTGCCACTCACAAATCTCCTTTCTACTCACGCAACTTTAATCTTCCGCCCTTCCCCCAATTCTTCCGAACACGTCTGTAGCGCCTCAGGTACGTGCTCTCTTACATGCGGCAAACGCGCTGCAATCTACTCATCTCATTGTTCTGATTCAGTAACACCACAAACTGCAGCCATGTCCCGTGCTACATCTTCTCTGCATGAGGAGCAGCAAGAGGGC